>JAWQFJ010018525.1:0-5000 GCA_034096865.1 Theodoxus fluviatilis
GGCCAACAAACTGGAGGGCCACACAGACTGGAGGGCCACACAAACTGGAGGGCCACACAAACTGGTGGGCCTCACATACTGGTGGGCCTCACAGGATGGAGGGCCACACAGGATGGAGGGCCACACAGGCTGGAGGGCCACACAAACTGGAGGGCCACACAAACTGGAGGGCCACACAAACTGGAGGGCCACACAAACTGGAGGGCCACACAAACTGGAGGGCCACACAAACTGGAGGGCCACACAAACTGGAGGGCCACACAAGCTGGAGGGTACAGCACCCGACTGGCAAGTGATCTTGGTCGTTAGACCAGGGCGAATTGGCGGTGATTCACTCGTAGCTTTGCGCAACGTAGGCCTCCTTGCCTCGCGCTTTACTAGCGTTCCTCGCCAATTCTCGCAAGGTACTAGCATAGGCAGCGCGACGCACAGTGACAGTAGCTAACCGAAATGAACTCATCGGAACAAACTGCAACTGGCCGTAACGATGTGTTGGTATAGATCTTCGTCAGACTGCGGGAAAGTTTCCAAGTCTGCACAGTGTAGAATTTTCTGCATCTCTTTCTGAATAGAGGATTAAAAAACAGAAGAAAGTAAAAGTGTGGCGTGTGTGAGCACATGTGTGGGTAAATGCGCGCGTTCTTGTATGCGCGTGTGTGCTCGCAAGCAAATGCTAGGCCGTGTGCGCGCTTACCTATCTTTGAGCTTTCGTGATTGACGGAGAATGTGTATATAAGCATGTGTAAGCGCAAGTGAAAACATGCATGCCTTCCTGTGTTTGCGCAACCGTGCCAGCGTTCGCGCATGTATATGTAAGCGTGTTTGTGTGCACACGTATGGGAATGAGATGTGTGCGCGAATGTATCGGCAATTGCGCGCTGGCGCACACGTGGTTGTGTGTGTGTACGTGTGTAGGTGTGTGTTAGTGTGTGTGTGCGTGCATTCGTGCGATTGTGTTTGTGTGTATGTATGCGCGTTGTGTGTGTGTGTGTGTGTGTGTGTGTGTGTGTGTGTGCGTGTGTATGTGCGCGTGTTACAGGACTAATACTCTGATTAACTTTAGCTCATAGTTTGTCTAGGGAACATGATACCATCCTGTAACATTTACCCATCCTCCCTGTTGTTAAGGACGAACTAGACAACAGAGAAAAATGAGAACAGACATCCACAATTCAACTGACTTTACTAATGATTAAAAAATAGATAATGGTTGCTAAATAATCACTCAATCCTAACTTAGCCAGCCAGCCTATATTAAAACGTTCAACTTATCTGGGAAGAGAGAATTTGAGACTGCTGGAAGGGGTCAGGACCGTTGACCCCGGCGGTTGTTGTTCAACAGGTGAGGTGCCGACTGACACAAGGTGTGGGTCTTGAGAGAAGGGGTCGGGACCGTTGACCCTGGCGGTTGTTGTTCAACGGGTGAGGTAACGACTGACACAAGGTGTTGGTCTTGTGAGAAGGGGTCATTAAAGGAGGCCAGGGCGACTCGGAACTGGAGTACATCAGATTTTGAGGGCAGACGTCAACCGTTCTTCTTCCAGTGTGGGCATAACGTTTGTCATCGTAGGTAACTATGGCCAGTCCACATTGTGCCGATTCATCACTCAAAGTCTCCACCAAGAGTTGTGTCTGATAAGGGAAGCTCAGACATTCCTTCCTTGAAGCAGATCACATCATTCTGAGATCGGGAATCGTTTCAATTCCATCCGTCCTGTTCTCTCTCTCTCTCTCCAAAAAATCATCAGAACTGAATATGACGTTGTCCAGCACTCAATATGATGCCGTCAAACACTGTATGACGTAATCAATGTCAAAGTTTTGTCAAAGTCAAATCATTCTCATTTAGCGGCTGTACACCTTCTCACAACAACAAACTATTTTCTAGGCATGGCTGGTTCTCTAATAACTACATTTATTTGAGGCCTGGCTGGCTTCTACATTCTTACTAATGTAGAAAGTACGTACCGTCACAGCGCGCGTGTGTATGTGTGTGCGCGCGCGCGTGTCTGAGCGGGCTTTTGCGTACAATTAATGCCACAAAGAACAGGCATTGAAGGGTTCTTTCAGGGTGACATAAAAAATTATCTAATCATTCTGCCATTTACAAAACTGTTGTCGACTGTCACTGCATTTTCCAAGAAATAAAGCAAAAACTGCGGGGAACTTGATATCAAAATCAGTCCACACAAGGTATTCTTTAGAATTCGCTGTTTACTCAAACAGCTAGAAAGCTTTCTTCAGCAGTATTATTGAAAATTACGGACGCACACGACGATGATTTCGACCCATCTTCGTATCCTCCCGTAAATTTGAATAGTGCGCCTGATGAACGGTTTCTAGCTGTTTGTGACTACAGCGAATTTTAAAGAACACCTTGTTTGCACAAAGGCTGCGGGATCCTGCCAGGGAAGTTTCTTCTTTGTACCTTTGTCTCTGCTTTTTTTAAAGATATAACCCAGGGAAGCTAGGGTTTCCCCTTTGAAGTCGAGGACGAACGAAATCGTTGGTACGATTAATCAATGACCGTCCACCGTGGAAAAGAAATGCTCATTAACTATTAAGGGCCTGCCGATAGTTTCTTTGTTTGGAAAGCGCTGTTCATCGAAGCATGCAAACTTTGCGTTCATCCAAGACGCTACCATTCCTGAGTGAGTGGGAACGGGTTCCACTACGCAGGGAGTGCCAATGCCTCGATCTATTGATGCGGGTGGAAACTGACCGTCGTGCTGTAGTCAAACTTCGATTTCGTGCCTCTTGCTCAATAAGACAAGAGCTCCTTCGGTTCTTGCATCAACAGGCATCGACGAGAGGCGACGTAGACAAATGACTGCCCGAGACAACCCCATGTTTTATTCAGGCAATTGAAGGCGATCCAGACTTTGTCTGAACGGGTGATCGAATTGTACTCCGATTTCTTTTAGAAGCGACGCATTGAATGGCTTGAAAACTGTGCCTACGCTCAATGGCACGGCTGTGCAGACACAGCCTTTTCTTCATAGGGCGATCTGGATCACGTTGCGTAGACGCGAGGAAATCCAAGATCTTGCGAGGCGTGATGACGAAAGCAGATGTGACAGCAATCAAGTGTTGACACCGGCCTGAGCATCGCGAGGCCTCCTGTCTATGCAACACGGCCCTATTGATCAACAGTATTTACGCACCTCCACCGAGATAGCGCAGCAATGCGCACTTGTTAAAAGAAGATTTTTATCACGCGACATGCTCCCTGCGAGGGTAAGCAATGGCCAATTATAGCCCTTTCTCAAACACCTGCTGCAATAGTAACTTCGTGTGAGGAACTTTCGAGGACAATCAATGCCAGTGCAAAGTAAGACTTCTTGAGTTCATGATGATTAATGGAAACAAGACTCAGTCAGAAGAGAAAGATACAAAACTCACAACTAAACGTGATTGTTTCGTTATGACTTCTTGGAGAAGGTGCATGCGGATGTGGTTATTATTTCTAACTGATACCTCAGGAGGGAAGACACACAGGCTGACGTCTAGGAAACTACTCCAGTCAGCCATCATTTCCATGCTTTCTCCTGTTCTCCAGTCAGCCATCATTTCCTTGCTTTCTCCTGTTCTCCAGTCAGCCATCATTTCCTTGCTTTCTCCTGTTCTCCAGTCAACCATCATTTCCTTGCTTTCTCCTGTTCTCCAGTCAGCCATCATTTCCTTGCTTTCTCCTGTTCTCCAGGCAACCATAATTTCCATGCTTTCTCCTCAACTGCAGTCAGCCATCATGTCCATGCTTTCTCCTATTCTCCAGTCAACCATCATGTCCATGCTTTCTCCTATTCTCCAGTCAGCCATCATGTCCATGCCTTCTCCTATTCTCCAGTCAGCCATCATGTCCATGCTTTTTCCTATTCTCCAGTCAGCCATCATGTCCATGCTTTCTCCTATTCTCCAGTCAACCATCATGTCCATGCTTTCTCCTATTCTCCAGTCAAACATCATTTCCATGCTTTCTCCTATTCTCCAGTCAACCATCATGTCCATGCTTTCTCCTATTCTCCAGTCAGCCATCATGTCCATGCTTTCTCCTATTCTCCAGTCAGCCATCATGTCCATGCTTTCTCCTATTCTCCAGTCAGCCATCATGTCCATGCTTTCTCCTAAACTGCAGTCAACCATCATGTCCATGCTTTCTCCTAAACTGCAGTCAACCATCATTTCCATGCTTTCTCCTATTCTCCAGTCAGCCATCATGTCCATGCTTTCTCCTATTCTCCAGTCAGCCATCATGTCCATGCTTTCTCCTATTCTCCAGTCAGCCATCATGTCCATGCTTTCTCCTATTCTCCAGTCAGCCATCATGTCCATGCTTTCTCCTATTCTCCAGTCAGCCATCATGTCCATGCTTTCTCCTAATCTCCAGTCAGCCATCATCTCCATGCTTTCTCCTAATCGGCAGTCAGCCATCATTTCCATGCTTTCTCCTAATCGGCAGTCAGCCATCATTTCCATGCATTGGAACATCATTGGATAAGAATGTGTGGATGGAGTTTTGCCGCCTATCAGCCTTGTAGGCTATGTAAGGCCATTATGCACGAAAATCATTAGAGCAGTTTAGAGTAAACCCAAATCAAGTCACGATGTCCCTAGCAATTCGCCTCTTACGAATCGCGTAGGAGACGTGGTGGGTCTATTCTTACCCCCATCCCACAGGGGGTCTATTCTGACCCCCAACCCACAGGGGGTCTATTCTGACCCCCAACCCACAGGGGGTCTATTCTGACCCCCAACCCACAGGGGGTCTATTCTGACCCCCAACCCACAGGGGGCTATTATCGGAATAGCAGCCCTTGCCCATGCAGCAGCTCCCCACCGTCCACGTCACTGCGTGATCCAAGAGAAGGGCAAAACCGCTACGGTTTTCCATCAGTGACATCGTAGCAGTTGCCATAAGAGCAATCCTCCATTTGGATGATGAAATGAATAACACATGGCACCTTGTACACCGAGAAATAAACATTAGCAACGCGCTTGTC
>JAWQFJ010018525.1:7500-17500 GCA_034096865.1 Theodoxus fluviatilis
CCTATTATTATAAGACCACACGAACCTTTGTAGTCATCACATCGACTGAAGAACACAGGTTGCACTCGATCTATTGTTCTTTCCACTGCTAGACGACTAGGCTGTCTCCGTTCAAGTGGTTGTTTTGCGCAATGTGGGGAACACTCTCAACTAATAGTTCGATAAACATTCCTTTCACAGAAACACTGAGAGCGGTGAAGCGCAAAACTCATTTACGCAAATAAAAACCGCTGGCGCTGAACCTCCAGGTTTTGGCATTAAAAAATCCCACAAACAAACAAACAAACAAAAAAGATTGGGTTCGAACCCGCAACCTCTCGAGAAAAGAGGGGGGAAAAAAGTAAGGTTCGAACCCGCAACCTCTCACGTGTATAACAACGGGTGGGGTGGCTCTCTCTCTCTGTCGAATACCATACACACATAAAAAAGAAGCCTCTGTGCGGATTCGAACCCGTACGCGCATCCCCTACAAGCAAGCATGTCGCAGCGACAAAACATTATTCGTCGCGCTACCGAGTGAGCTAATCCATAAAGCTGTGAGGACCTCCAGTAAACCTGGAGGGATAAAAAATCTTTCTTTCTCCTTCACCAATGTCCAATCTCCTCAAAATTACGTCACGTTATCCCTCCAGGTTTACTGGAGGTCCTACAGCCTTTATCTGTCTGTCTGTCTGTCTGTCTGTCTGTCTGTCTGCCTGTCTGTGTGTGTGTCTGTCCCGACTCCACGGCTTATATCTCAAAAACTACTGGACGGATTTCCTTGAGATTTTGCACACTAACTGGAAGTTAGGTCCGATTGAATGTATCAAATTTTCAGAATCGAGGCTTCATGAAAAAGTGGTTTTTTAAGGTCGTACACTCCAGAGCGCCTCCCCAAATACGCGTTTCATGGAATGGCGAAATTGCGTAATGTGTGACGTCATCAACAACGTGACGTCATTTGCGAGTAGATTTTTCATGATAATGGATTTTGAGAACATTGGTGAAAGGATAAAGAAGGATTTTTTACGATGCAAGTAGTCAATTGATGGAATGGCGACCCACTCTACAGCCACGCCCCTTTTCTCGCTGTATCTCGCGTGGTTATCATTGCTGGCGCCAAAATGGCTTCCGAATGAACGCTGATTCGTTGCGTTGCATTCCGGACATCATTTGTGTCTCATGTTTGCCAGACAGTGAGAAGATTTCTCAGACTGTGATAGACAGGGGTATGAATAAATACCACTCAAGTTATTTAGACGAAATTAAGATCTATGAGCAAGCGGAATAAACGGTCGAGTTGACAGCTTGGTGCTTCAGATCAATGCGGAAAAAATGAAGCTCCATGGGCATGGCATATCGACTTTCTTTCCATCTTGACGCTGCTAAGCAGAAGATCAACCATCCTCATTGCTCGTGCAAAGCTGGGTAAGTGTTTTTTTTTAAAATCATTTATCTGTTACTTGTTTGATGGAGTAACCTAAGCTCGCATTCTAAAATTGTAGAACCTACTGTTGAAGTGTTGTGACGTGTGTGGAGCCAAAAAGCTTGCGCTACTGTCCTTCGCACTGACTGTCCTATGCACGGACTGTCCTTTGCATTAACTGTCCTTCACACTGACTGTTCTATGCACTGACTGTCCGATGCACTGACTGTTCTATGCACTTTCACACTGACCAGTGCACAGAATGACCGGCATATGTCCGAAGCACTGGTGAGCGCGACAAAAACTTGGAGCGGACTGTTAGATCTTTACCCACTGTAGAAAGCGCACTTCCCCTCCTCTCCTTCGTGACTATCTCCTTGTCAGTGTAAAGGACAGTTAATGCAAAAGACGGTCAGTGCAAAGGACAGTCGGTGCATAGGACAGTCAGTGCGAAGGACAGTTGCACGAGCTTTTTGGATCCACACACAACAATTCAAGAGTAGGTTCTACAATTTTGGAATGCAAGCTTAGGTTACTCCATCAAACACGTAACAGATAAATGATTAAAAAAACAACAACACTTACCCAGCCTTGCACGAGCAATGAGCAGTAATGTTCAATTTCTAATGCAGATCTGAGACTCACCCCCGCACAGACTCCTTTGCTTTTATTCAGCCGGTTGAGATTTAGCTGCTTGTGTGGCCACGGAAAAGAACGTTATACATTCTTTACAAATACTCTGCCATATCGATTCTCTAATGGTTCAGCTGGTAGAGCGCTGGACTCTTGGTCATGCATGACCAGGTTTGATTCTGCGCTGAAACTTTTTTTTCTCTCTTTTTTCGAGAGGTTGTGGGTTTCAACCCGACCTGGTTTTTTGTGTTTGTATGTGTGTGTGTGTGTTTTCCCCCCCTCTTTTCTCGAGAGGTTGCGGGTTCGAACCCGATCTTTAAAAAAAAATGTTAATGCCAAAACCTGGAGGTTCAGCGCCAGCGGTTTTTATTCGACGTCAAATGATCACATCACACATGCCAAAACTTCTCTTGAGTCGGGACAGAGTTTCGTCGCTTGCCTTCTTTGCAACACTAAAACGTAAACAAGAAGGGCAAAGCCCATACGACTCACATGCTTGACCTTGACCTTTATATGACCTTGACCTTCAGGTGACCTTCAAGGTCAAGGTCAAACAACTAAACCTACCAATGACATCATACACAAAGAAATGCTTTACACATTTTTCCTACCAAAATACATGTGACCTTGACCCAAGGTCAAGGTCATCCAAGGTCATGCAACACAAAGCTGTTAATTCAAGACATAGGAAGCACAATGGTGCTTATTGGCACTTTCTACCATGAGATATAGTCACTTTTAGTGGTTCACCCCCCCATTTTGGTCACATTTCATAAGGGTCAAAATGACCTTGACCTTGATGATATGTGACCAAATGTGTCTCATGATGAAAGTATAACATGTGCCCCACATAATTATTAAGTTTGAAACAGTTATCTTCCATAGTTCAGGGTCAAGGTCACTTCAAAATATGTATACAATCCAACTTTGAAGAGCTCCTGTGACCTTGACCTTGAAGCAAGGTCAACCAAACTGGTATCAAAAGATAGGGCTTGCTTTGACCTATATACCACTTGTAGCTAAGGTCGCCATTCTCAATAACGTGGGAGAAAATTGGGAAAATGTGAAAAATGACTGTTTTTGAGACCACATTTATGGCTCCTGTGACCTTGAACTTGAAGCAAGGTCAAGTCACTATGTATGTTTTTTGAGGCCTTGTCATCATACACCATCATGCCACATTTGGTGTTGATAGACTTAATAGTCTCCGAGAAAAATCCAACGTTTAAGTTTTTTACGGACGGACGGACGCCCGGACGGACGGACGCCCGGACGCCCGGACGCCCGGACGGACGGACGACACGGCTCAGTACATAGACTCACTTTTGCTTCGCATGTGAGTCAAAAAGTCACTTTCTTTTCAAATCTAGATTCTGCAAATTTGATACAATCAATCGGACCTAACTTCCAGTAAGTGTGCAAAATGTCAATGAAATCCGTCCAGCAGTTTTTGAGATATCAGCCGTTAAGTCGGGACTGACAGAGAGACACACACACACACACACACACACACACACACACACACACAGAGAGACAGACAGATAAAGCTGTGAGGACCTCCAGTAAACCTGGAGGGATAAATAACGTCATGGCACACGTATACAAGTTCATTCATAGGTGTGGCGAGACAACGTTTTTGCATGCCTTCTGGTTATTAGTATTACTAGAAATGTTTAAAATGCGTCTGCTGAGCCGTAGCTTTAGAGGTTTTTTCATTGCCCTGAGCCGGTGTCAGTATAGAATTGACCCCTGTGTAGTTGAATGACTTGAAAGCGTTACCAGTGTAGTGGACTCCACTGGCGTTTTAGCGCTGACCAACCTGTGACTTTCAACGTGTGAATGGACCAGTCAGAGTGGAGTGGGATGGACAGTTGTGATTGGACTGGCTGAACTTGGTGACGTCAGCGAAGTTATTTAAACGAGTATCGCCGGATGCTCGTGGCGTCATAACATTTATTTTCAGTAAGAGCAGTGACATCGGCGCCCTGCTTGGTGTGTTCTACTCTTGGCAGTGGCCATGTAAAAAGTGAGGAGTGATGGGTGATGAGAGAGCCTCAGCCCGCCTGGAACCGGCTGGAAGAGAGCCTCTGCCAGGGGGTGGTGGAATGTTGAACAGCCAGCTTGCCTGCCAGCCTGCTTGCCTGCTTTGCTAAAGTGTGGTGGCCTGTCTTGTTGGAAAGCAGACCGACTCCTTTCCGAGGAAGAAGAAGAAGAAGACGTAGGAGCCAGTTCCTTCGACACGACGCAGAAGAAGAAGAAATGCCAGAGAGAGAGAGAGAACGAGTACGTCACATTTGGGGGTCTTTCGTCGCGGGATAATTTGAACGAAATGCAATAAGTAAAGTAAATCTGAATTCATGTTTTACAGTTAAGTCTGGAGTGTCTGTACCTTGAGCGAGAGTGATATGACCTGACCTGCCATTTCTGTTTTTGATTCACCTTGTTGCTCTCATGCCTTGCTGCACTGTGTGACCTTGTGTTGGCTTACTGCTGTTTGAAGTTTTTGCTGAGTTCAGTAGTGTGTGAAGCTAGCAAATCTTTACAATGGGGGAAGAAGCAGAATTTCCAACCATTGCCTTGATTTATTCATTAGATAAGGCGGGATTGGAGTTGTTGTTTGAGAAGTTTGGGTTGAGTGCAGGCGAGGGGGCTACTGAATATGAGTTGCAATGGAGGTTCTGCAGATTCAGAGGGGAGGAGTTAGACAGGAAACTGAGGGAGAAGTACGCAAGTTTAGAGAGAAGAGACAGGGAATGGAGAGAAGCGATGCGGAAGGAGACTGTGAAGAGAAGGGAGAAATGGGAGGCAGAGCGGAAGTTAGAGAGAGAGAGGAGGCAGGAGAGAGAGAGAGCTGGGAGGGTTGCTGCTGAGGAGAGTCGGTGTGAGGAGGTTGTTGTTGCTTGTGAGGAGGTTGTTGTTGCTGAGGAGGTTGTTGTTGCTGAGGAGGTTGTTGTTGCTGAGGAGGTTGTTGTTGCTGAGGAGGTTGTTGTTGCTGAGGAGGTTGTTGCTGGGGAGAGTTGGTGTGAGGAGGTTGTTGCTGAGGCGAGTCAGTGTGAGATGGTTGATGTGTTCCACGGTGTTGATGTGTTCTACCCGGCGGAAGGAGAGGGAGAAGTTGAAGGATGAGACTGAGAGTGGGGTGTTGATGTGTTCCACGGTGTTGATGTGTTCTACCCGGCGGAAGGAGAGGGAGAAGTTGAAGGATGAGACTGAGAGTGGGGTGTTGATGTGTTCCACGGTGTTGATGTGTTCTACCCGGCGGAAGGAGAAGTGGCGGAGGAAGGAATTGAGTCTTGTGGGAAGACTGGTGTGGAGTTGGAGGATGTGGGAGAGGAAGGAATTGAGTCTTGTGGGAAGACTGGTGTGAAGTTGGAGGATGTGGGAGAGGAAGGAATGAAGATGGGAGAGGGTGCATGTGGTGGTGTGAGTCGTGGAGAGGCGAGCCACAGGGAGAGAAAATGGTTTGACTGGAAGAAGAGAAAAAAAGGCTAAATTTAGAGAGAGGAATGACTGGGTGTGGGAATGAGAAAGATTTGATGTGTTTGGCTGTTTATTGGATTGTGCTGTGCAGAGAATGTGATGGGTGGAGTGTGAGTTTTGTGGGCCAGTGTGATGGTCAGGTGAGGTGATGGTGTGGTGTGATGGGGTTGGAGTTAGGGTGTAAAACCAGTGAAAGGGAGACATCACTCCTGGGAGGTGGTCGGGGTAACGGAATGTTAGGTATTGTTGAGTGAGGCTGATGTAGTCTTTTCTGATTAGTTCTGTACCGACTATCCTAGTGGTAAAATAGACCACGTAACCCAGGGTCCCCTGTTGCTTGAGAGTTGATTGTTTTCTTGATTGAATTGTGAATTGTGAAAAAATGTCATTTCCATAACATTTTTTCTCATTGTGGTAGGGAGGTGTGGCGAGACAACGTTTTTGCATGCCTTCTGGTTATTAGTATTACTAGAAATGTTTAAAATGCGTCTGCTGAGCCGTAGCTTTAGAGGTTTTTTCATTGCCCTGAGCCGGTGTCAGTATAGAATTGACCCCTGTGTAGTTGAATGACTTGAAAGCGTTACCAGTGTAGTGGACTCCACTGGCGTTTTAGCGCTGACCAACCTGTGACTTTCAACGTGTGAATTGACCAGTCAGAGTGGAGTGGGATGGACAGTTGTGATTGGACTGGCTGAACTTGGTGACGTCAGCGAAGTTATTTAAACGAGTGTCGCCGGATGCTCGTGGCGTCATAACATTTATTTTCAGTAAGAGCAGTGACATCGGCGCCCTGCTTGGTGTGTTCTACTCTTGGCAGTGGCCATGTAAAAAGTGAGGAGTGATGGGTGATGAGAGAGCCTCAGCCCGCCTGGAACCGGCTGGAAGAGAGCCTCTGCCAGGGGGTGGTGGAATGTTGAACAGCCAGCTTGCCTGCCAGCCTGCTTGCCTGCTTTGCTAAAGTGTGGTGGCCTGTCTTGTTGGAAAGCAGACCGACTCCTGTCCGAGGAAGAAGAAGAAGAAGACGTAGGAGCCAGTTCCTTCGACACGACGCAGAAGAAGAAGAAATGCCAGAGAGAGAGAGAGAACGAAAGAATGCCCAGTTCAACTGTTTTCATCGACTGTGGTGATTTCCCTCCAGGGTCACCGGCTGCAATGTCGGTGCACTCAGACCCCCTTCCCCCAATTCCAACCCCTGTGCTGACGCGGTGAGCGTGGGGTATAGGTCCGTGCTTCTCCAACTGCACGTTTTCATCGAAAGGGTCAGATAAGTACATTTAGTTAATTACCCCGGCTCGGGCAGACATCTTTCTTTTCATTGTTTGTTTTACTTGTCTCGCTTCAATTTGTGGAAATGAATTGATTGCTTCTACTTGCATTCTATGCATTTTTGTGGCGCTGGGCGCCCATTCACCGTTCACAGGTAAATGCATTTATGAAAATTAAACTACTTCCTTTGAATTGATACTGTTTTTGCCATTGCTTCATTTAGACAATTACCATCTAGCGTTTGAATGGAGGAGTGAAGGTGCGTGCTCTAGTTCTTCCCCTAGACATTTAAACGAGTTAATTTGATTAAAGAACAAGTACGTCACAATAGGCAAACAAAACCTTTTTGCATTCGTCTGCAACATCGATGTAGGACTCGTAAGTACAGTTTTGTCTGTGTAAGCAAGCTTTCGTTGACAAGAATTGCTAACGAATGGACGTTTTCTATTCATCATATAACTGGAGGCTGAGGTCTTTTACAATAGTCGAATTTCAGTCTGTCTGAAGTGTAACACAGAGCCGGAGTCGCTCGATGCATCTATCATCGGCTGGAATCCCTGACTGCTGGGATTTGGGGGCCTGCAGCAATAGCTCGGCTAGGGGCAGCGGAGATTCTACAGCAAGAAGATGATACATGGGCTTCTGACCACTCAAGAAGCAGTTGTATGTTTTAGACAAGATGGATGGGAAGGGAAGACTGTGTGGAGGAAGTGCGCCTTATAAATAAACATATTATTATTATTATAAGTTCCTGTAGATACTATTTCATTGGTTTTGCCTTGGCACGTCATAGACGTGGAACCGACGCTAGCGCAGTCACACAGAGGAGTAGGTGCTCAGTAGATGTTCAGCAAGCATCATCCTTCACGCACGGCGACACAGGTCTGCAGCATGTATGGCATTGTAAAGAAATATAAATAAACCCAAATTTTTTTCCCGTGCCCGGGATGGAAGCATGGCACTGGGCCTTGCACATCGTCCAACCCCACAGCGTCCAACCCCACAGCGTCCAACCCCACAGCGTCCAACCCCACAGCATGCTCGCCCATCTCCGCCTATCAAGAGACATGGTTTCAACAAGCGAGTAAGGTAGGGTAAAGGTAAAGGTGCTCTTTAGTACAACGACTTTTCAACCCATTGATGAGTGCTCAAATCGCACACATTTACCCCCTGGTCATCTGGCTACAGTTTTTTTTAATCAACCCAACACCATCTCATCTCCTTGGGGAGCATGCAACCAGGCTGCGGATGAACGCGCCAAAGTTAGCTTTCACAATTTTCCAACTTAGTCCTCACAGGTACCCGCTTTACTCCTGGATGTAGAGAAGCAAATGTGAGCAATGCACCTTGCTTAAGAATGCAACTCTAGAACCCGCGCGGCTTCGAACACCGCACCTCTTGCCGCAAGCGACCGCAGGTCAAGCGTGCTATTCACTCTGCCACGGAGCCCCGCAGAGTCGAGATCGAGGGGCTGACCATGCACTCATACAGGACCCGAGGGGAGAGCACTCAGGACGCAGCTACAATCACAGTCAGTGTGCAAGCTCTGCCTTGGAATTTTACATCGGAGTGATCGTCTTCTCAGATAAATCAGTCCCAGAGAAAACTTCCTCTCTACACACGAGTATCTTAATCAAAGGGTTTTTATAATGGGTAAGAGACGCCATTTCAAGACGAATGTTTTTTGGTCAGCAAGTGAAGTTTGCATTTATTTTCGATAGAGATGGATGGATGGATGGATGGATGGATGGATGGATGGATGGATGGATGGATGGATGGATAGATGGATGGATGGATGGATGGATGGATGGAGTTTTACGGCCTATCAGCCTTTGTATGCTATATGGGGCCATTAAGCATGATAATCACTAGAGGAGTTCCGTGTAAGCGCCATTCAGGTCACGATGTCCCTATTTATTCGCCTCTTACGAATCACGTAGGGAGACGCTGTGGGTCTATTCTGACCCCCAACCCACAGGGGGCTTTCAATAGAGAACAAAGGGCTATAGGAAATGTACAAACAATTTCAGGATTTCATTCACTGAATCTGCGACTCATCACATTGCTGCATATGCCAAGCGCTGCGTGAGCCATACTTTTCTTGCAGACGTCGATTTAATCACAATTAAATGATGAAACGCCAGAACCACCGGAAGTCACGGTCAAATAATGTTTTTGTGTTTTCAGACGACCACAAGCAACCAAAGAAGCTTCCAACGGGCGGAAGTCCGTTTTGCAAAGGACATTATTCAGTGAGGCGGTAGTTCCTTTTGCAAAGGGAATTAAACAGGGAGACAGTGGTTCGCTTGCAAAGGGAATTATACAGGGAGGCGGTAGTCCGTTTTGCAAAGGAAATTGTACAGGGAGCGGGTAGTCCATTTTGCAAAGGGAATTAAATAGAAAAGCAGTGCATTTTGTCAATCGAAGTAAGGAGAATGCGACGACGGAATGTAGCAACTCATGATTTCTTACTGTGAACGCACGTGCGTCGTCAGTATTGTCAACCGAGGAAGGCGAACATGTTCCGTAGTTTGACGTAATGAGCCAAGGAGCTCCAAAGACAGCCGTGGAGCTCCGAAGAGAGCCGAGGTGCTCCGATGAGAGCCGAAGACTTCCGAAGAGAGCTGAGGTGCTCCGAAGAGAGCCGAAGAGTTCCGAAGAGAGCCGATGTGCTCCGAAGAAGCTGAAGAGTTCCGAAGAGAGCCGAGGTGCTCCGAAGCCATATAAATACAACGGTGCTTTCAACCCACCCTGGAAGATGGAGCCTAATCCACGCGCAGTAAATACTCTAAAATACAATGGCTTTCATACAGTCATTAGACTGACCATTGGTACAGCTCCTTTACTTTGCTTTCCCTTTGGATATTACCAGTATCTCTTGTCATGAGCCTCGTCTGGTCGACGCGGGGGTAAATGTCATGGGTGTTGGATGCTCAACGACATTGATATGTTTGTACTTCTTCTCGCCTGCCAAGCCACCAACGACATGTATATGTTTGTACTTCTTCTCGCCTGCCAAGTCACCAACGACATGTATATGTTCGTACTTCTTCTCGCCAGCCAAGTCACCAACGACATGTATATGTTTGTACTTTTTCTCGCCTGCCAAGTCACCAACGACATGTATATGTTTGTACTTTTTCTCGCCTGCCAAGCCACCAACGACATTGATATGTTTGTACTTCTTCTCGCCAACCAAGTCACCAACGACATGTA
>JAWQFJ010018529.1:2500-5000 GCA_034096865.1 Theodoxus fluviatilis
GAAGAGGGCAGTTGAGGATAGGTGGTTGAAGTTAGGCGGCTAAAGATGAGCGGATTAAATAGGAAGTTGAAGATGTTCAGTTGTTTAAAATGGGCAGTCGAAGATGGAAATTGTAGAAGCGCGGTTGAATTTGGATGGTTGAAGATGGGTTACTGAAGACGGTGTATCGAAATAGGAGATGAAGATTGGCATGGGAGGATGGTCGGTTGAGTATGGGACGATGAAAGTGCAAACATGAAATTGTCGGTTGAAGACAGGCAGCAGAACAAGGGTTTGATGATGGGCCATTGAAGCTGAACTGTTGAAGATGGGCAGTTGAAGATAGGTAGTTGAGAATGGGTGGTTGAAGATGGGCGGTTAAAGATGGGCGGTTGAAGATGGGCGGTTGAAGATGGGTAATTGAGAATGGGTGGTTGAAGATGGGCGGTTAAAGATGGGCGGTTGAAGATGAACTGTTGAAGATGGGCAGTTGAAGATGGATGGTTGAAGACGGGCGGCTGAGGATGGGCGGTTGAAGATGAGCGGATGAAGACGGGCAGATGAAGATGGCTGGGTGAAGATGGGCGGTTTATCAGGTGATGGCAGGTGGGAATGGCGATCTAGGATTGGAGTGGGAGGAGGATGGGATGGGCAGACGGAAAATCGATACGGCGACTCCACGCCAAGATGATGTCGTAGATGCCACGAGTCTGCGTGACTCAGGCGTCTCATTGCTTCATCGGCTTTGACATCGCATGCCTTCGCAAAAACCTTCACAGCAAGTTGCTACACCAGTCTATACGCACCTCAAGTTCCGAGTGGGTCTATATTTCGGTAGGCGTTCAATTGGACTTTCTCGTCTTGCCTCCTTTGTATACATCCAAGTGAATATTTCCTTTCATCAGGACGACCTGATTATTTTGGTGGCAACAGCCCTGGCCTACCCAGGGCTAGAGCTGCCAAGGTGGCATTGTCCCTGACTGCCACTCGCCTGAATGGAGAAAACCTATGACGCAGGCACGCGCTATTCAGCCCCCAGCGCGCGTCAGGAGGAGAGAAAGCACGAACAGACGAGGATTTGCCAGAAATCGAAGTCATGAAGACGCTGCTTTTCTGTCCACGCACGGCGGTGTCGGGCTTTCATCCCGTCGGACTGGAAGACGTTGCCAGGTTGGTGGCAGGAAGGAAGGAACGCAAGCTGAGCGAAGCAGTGACAGCTCTTGACTGCGGCGGGTCGATGAGCAAGGTAAACTTCGGTGGTCAGGGGCGGGGGATGATTCCCACCGTTTTCGGCTCACGTGACAACAAGTTTTGACGTCAGGGAAGCGATCGCTGAGGACCTGCACCGGACCGTTTGCCTGAATGCAGACTCATATCCTGGCCCGGCCCGGCCCAGCATGAGCCGTGTGCGTCCACCTCCGTGCTGAGCCCAGCTGGCATGCAACTCAAAGACCTCATTTGACAGCAGTCAATGGCCGCCCGGCGCAATTTTCCGTATTGGCCTCCAATGAAAGGATTTCTGAATCTATACGACTGTAGCCGCGTTTGTGTATGCGAACATTGCTCAGATCAACATTTGGGCCCGGAATAGAACTATTGTTGAACATAGTGTGTTTGCACCGTGTGTTTATTTGCTCAGTGACTATAGTGGGCTGCTGTGAGCACTGCCCTGCGTAGATATCTTCTTTGGGATTACTCTGTAAACCTGCGAGTACAGAACGACCCCCCTGCATACTTAGAGTCGAGTGGCTCTTTAACGAGTAAACGGAGATTGTCCACGACAACTGTTTCATTGGACACTTGAGTCCTTTGGAAAAGAAGGTACTCTTAGTCCCAGCCCACTCAGCTGACGTGAGAGAGAGAGAAGGAGGTCTGGAAGGCGTCAGCAGACTGCTAGGGCTGGGGAGAGCTGAGAACGGGCCTGGCACTCCCGTCTCTGCTGAAAGGTTTTTCCAACTCGGACGCTGTCGGTCTTCACAAAAGCGCAAGTCCAGACTCTAGTACCGCACCCTCCGTCGTCCAAGTCTGGTGACCCAGTCTGAAGAAGTAGAACCAGTCGCCGTCTGCAGTTCCCTCTTCCATTCATCTCATCCTTCCCTCCTTCCATCCGTCTTTTCTTCTTCGTTCCCGTCTCCACCCAACTTCCATTTCCTCCTTTTCCTTTCATCATTTTTCGTCCCGTATCTTCATGCATAGCACGGCAGAGGAGGAAATCGATCGCCTGCCGAATTGCCTTCAGGAGTAAAATACTTTTGCTGGAGAGGAAAGGGAAGGGAGGAGGGGGAGTGGTCAGACACGGTGATTTTCCAAGACCAATCGCCCCAGTCTTCAATCACCACGGGCGGAACCTTGTAATGAGCTTGTCACGCGGAGACCTTGCCTGAGGGAAAAGAGGCCTGGCAACTGATCTCAGCCCCCTCTCTCTCGGTCTCTACCTCCATGTCTCCCTTTCTCTCCGTTCCGTCTCCACCCCGCGTCACACAACGCATGCCCTGAGGTCGCCACACTGCCATGGCGGGAA
>JAWQFJ010018529.1:10000-13838 GCA_034096865.1 Theodoxus fluviatilis
GTTGCTGCTGCCATTGTTGTTGTTGTTGCTGCTGTTGCTGTTTTTGTTGTTGTTGCTGTTGTTGTTATTGTTACTGCTGCTGCTCTGGTTGTTGTTGTTGTTGCTGCTGCTGTGTTTGTTGTTGTTGTTGCTGCTGGTGTGTTTGTCGTTGTTGTTGTTGCTGCTGCTGGTGCTCTGGTTGTTGTTGTTGTTGCTGCTGCTGTGTTTGTTGTT
The DNA here is from genome assembly GCA_034096865.1 of Theodoxus fluviatilis. Classification (NCBI taxonomy): domain Eukaryota; kingdom Metazoa; phylum Mollusca; class Gastropoda; order Cycloneritida; family Neritidae; genus Theodoxus; species Theodoxus fluviatilis. Next base: position 10,214 of record JAWQFJ010018529.1, read on the forward strand.
GTTGTTGTTGCTGCTGCTGCTACTGTTGTTGTTGTCGATATTGCTGATGTTGTTGCTGCTGCCATCGTTGTTGTCGTCGCTGCTGTTGCTGTTTTTGTTGTTATTGTTGCTGCTGCTGCTACTTTTGTTCTTGCTGTTCTTGCTGCTTTTACAGCCAGCGTTGTTGTAGTTGTTGCTGTTGCTTTTTTTGTTGTTGTTGTTGTTGCTGCTGCTACTGTTATCGATGCCGTTCTTGCTGCTCCAACAGCCGCTGTTGTTATTGCTGATGCTGTTGCTTTTGTTGTTGCAGCAGCAGCTGCTACTGTTGTTGTTGTTGTTGCTGTTCTTGCTGCTGCTGCTGTTGGTGATGGTGGTATTGCTGCTGCTGCACCTGCTGTTGTTGCATACTTTGTGAAGGCTGCTGTGGCGATACAGCGAGAAGAGGCGTGACTTTCTTCGTCCACGCCTCCTAGCTGGGGGTTATACGGTTAGAGGACGTAACACGAGTGTGTGGCGCTTTGTAACCTGATAGACAATACTTGTACAGTTTTATCGTCGCCTTATCTTCACGTCATCTCTATGTCAATGTTTATGTTACTGTGTTGTCTATGCCCGCCCGCCCATTCATTTTATCGTCCCAATGGACGTGCGTGAAGCGTCAGTGTGTGTGTATTTGTGTGTGTTTGTGTATGTATGTATGTGTGTGTGTGTATGTATGTGTGTGTATGTACCGCGCGCGGGTGTGTAAGAGAGAGAGAGAGACAGAGAGAGAGCGAGCGAGAGAGAGAGAGAGAGAGAGAGGGAGGGAGAGAGAGAGAAAGAGAGAGAGAGACAGACAGAGACAGAGAGAGACAGACAGAGACAGAGAGAGACAGACAGAGAGAGAGAGACAGAGAGAGAGACTCTGAGAGAGAGACTTTGAGAAAGAGACTCTGAGGGAAAGACTGAGAAAGAGAGAATATGGAGGGTGAGAGAGATGAAAGAAAGAAAGAGAGATGTATATCTGATTTCCGTGGTGCCTATTCTACGTGCTTTCACGAGTGGAAAACCTGAAAATACAGCAGGAAACTGCGTGACTAAACGTAGCTGAGAATGTCACATCTTCCCTGGCCACCTGTCGGCAGGAAGACACTCTTCAAAGGTCAAGGGCACTCGTCGTCTGCCTGCCTCTAGGACTTGCAGCCTGCTGGTTGGTGACTGCTGAAGAGTTGTCATCCCTGCTTACGGAGTTGTCCCCCTTTCTGTCCTTGCTTCCACGTCACGTCGAAACTGGAGGGGGCTTCCTCTGCAAATGCCAGACAGTCGCCATCATGCTTCGCAGCGCTGGTCTGATTGATTGGCAGCGAGGGGAGATCACTAGGTGGGGGCTAGGCACGTTCCCGCCTCTTTGGAAGTCCGGCAGACAAAATGACGTCCATCAGACAAAACGAAGCCAGGCAATTGCATCCTTGTGATCGAGCAAAGAAGTCGCCGCGCTGGGGGATTTCTCCCCGCAAGTAATTTGATTTTATTCGGCTTCGATGACTATTTAAATCGGAGGAAGGCCAGTGATGGCCATAGTTCGGGACTTGGAGGAGGAAGAGTGACGGGCGTCGAGATGCGGGGAGCTGCTCCCTTGGAAGCGGCGCTTTCTTCAAAGCTGAGATCGTTTACGCTGGTTTATGTCTCCACTGATCTTTGGACCCGATGAAAGTCTCTCGTCGAAAGATTCAACAGTGCCTCTCTGCAGCGCGTCTAAGACCACCAAGTCAGGCCAAGCTCCAATCTAGCGCTGCATTTGTGTGAAGAGCGAGAGGCGGTGAAAGGGCGTGGAGAAGTGCATTCTGGGCAGGTAGACCACTCACTACGAGAGGCTGGAGAGATGAGCAGGTGCTGTTGATGGCTCCCCACTGAGAGGAACTCTTGCTTAGCCTCTGGAACGCAGGCTTATCTCCTCACGGCAGCCTCCAGCACAAAGCAACGGTCAAACCTCTCCAGGAAAAGATAATCTATCTACCGTTAGTCATGGCGGACCCCAAATTCCTGCCTCTACCTTCCGAATGAGTCCTGCATGAGCTGCGGTAACCTTGACAACCCATTCTGAAGGAAGGTGGTCGCTGGGTTGCCTGGAAGATCAAGCAGTTCATGGCGTTCTTGGACCCTGGCACTGGCTGTTTGGCCTATGAGGCACACAGGAGACCCCCGGTGCTGCCGTCACAGAGGGCGAACCTTTGAGCCTGGCTGTGTTTAGACCGCTTTCCTTGCAGGAATATGAGGTGGGAAAGATCCTCTGCCAGCACTGCTCTATTTTCTCAGCTGAGGCCCGGGGTTAGAAGCCAAGTGTGACGTGTTCGACATTTGCACGTTGCCGCTCGAGCTGCCTCTTTGTCTGTGTGCCTCCACCCCACCCCACCACCACCACCCCCCAACCCTGCCATCCCTCTTGCCCCACCCCACCACCTCTGCCTCTACCTGTTAAGGCAGCCTGGCTCTCTGGAGACGGGGACGGAAGGCAGGAGTGAAGGCAGACCTCCGCGGTGCACGGCGCCGCGCCCAGTGGAAAGATTGCCGGTATCGCCAGGCTGGGATAAGGACGGACTCGGAGTGCACGATGTAACAGCGGCCAGGCGTAGGGAACTTTGCAAAAGACAGAAACTCTCGAAAGAGGGTGCTAAGCGACGGCTGCAGTTTGCGGGGAGATTTTCTGGAAGGTGCTCAAGGGAGGCAGTGGCAGAGAGCAAGCATTGTCGTCCTGCGGAGCACGCAGCGCATACCTCGCCTACTGGAAGAGATAGCGATCCACCGATCAAGCGTTCCTGCGTAAAACCCGCTCCTTTCAGTGTGGATGTATTTTCGATTGGTCCACTGTTACAGTTGTAGCAACGGCACGTGGCTGTGGTGATGAATATGGCGTGACGTCGAAATAGACTTGCCCCAAGAAGACAGGTGTGGACTGAAGGGCATTATGCACTGTCACACTCCCAGTTCGTCACTAGTGCGTGAGCGTGTCTCAGTCCACGGACTCCCCTGCAAACGAGTGGAGTGGATGCTGGGACAGGGCTGCCTCATTACGAGAGAAGTCTGCGAGGTGACACCATGGCGTGAGAACTAGACGGAGAGAGGCCTGGTGCTGCAAGAAAAGCGATGGCCAAGTCTTAAGGTGTCTGACCTGGGATTCTGGCTCCTGTCTGTTATCTTCCGCCACTGCCTCCGGTCCGGATCTTGTCGGGTTCCAGGCAGCCCCGGACTCTCAGCAGAGACAGGTTGTTAGTTGCCCGGAACACTGAAACTAATTCCCTCTCCCCTGCCCCTCTCTACAGCTGCCACGCAGTGGAGTGATTTGAAAGGAAGAGAGGAGAGAGAGAGAGAGAGAGAGAGAGAGAGAGAGAGAGAGAGAGAGAGAGAGAGAGAGAGAGTTGGGCAGATCAGCACTGATACGCTCAAGTCTAACCGTGCCTGCCGTACCGCCCATGAAGGTGCCGCTATTTCGAGGTAAAACGTTTCACCAGCTAACAGATCGCGCGGAGAGAAATGTCGTTAGCTTGGCTGCTGGCAACTGCGTCGGTGAAACAGCCCGTGAAAGTTACTCTTGATTGTGTTTGTTTTTCTGTTGCGAAAAATGTGCGGTTGATATTGCCTGCAGCCATCGTGCAGATCCCTCATCGTC
>JAWQFJ010018530.1:0-15262 GCA_034096865.1 Theodoxus fluviatilis
TGTAGAGATACATAGTAGACCAATAGTGTAGAGATTCATTGTAGGCTGAAATGGTGTAGAGATACATTGTAGGCTGAAATGGTGTAGAGATACATTGTAGGCTGAAATGGTGTAGAGATACATTGTAGGCTGAAATGGTGTAGAGATACATTGTAGGCTGAAATGGTGTAAAGATACATTGTAGGCTGAAATGGTGAAATGAACAATGCAGTGATACATGGTAGGTTGCAATTATGTAGACACACATTAAAGATTGAAATGGTGTAGAGATATAGCATAGGCTGGAATGGCAGATATTTTCAGAGATGGAATGACAAAGATTCCCTGGGCTAGAATGATACAGATGACCTGTACATAGTATGAAGGAATGAAACAGTAACATAATTGCATGATACAAATAAATGTTGTGGGCTGGAATTTGAGTAAATACACTGCAGGCTTGAGCGTGTGTTTGTGGTACATGTGAAATAGTACTACATAACCTAAACTCATACAGCTCCATCACACACCGTGACACTACATACACAGCTGATGCTCTGACGCAGTGCAGACTTGCATGTCAGGTATGTGTTGTTCAGAATAAGTGTTCTACTCTTGGTAAGTTAGAAATGATGTCTACATGTGAGGAAGGCTGGGTTATACTGTGGATGCAAGCTTTGTAGGGTGAGGTGCAGTCAGCCTGGGTGATCAGTGCTTCTGTATGGATCTGTGAGCAGCTGATGCATCAAACTCTCTGGCAGTTTGTTGTGCTCTAGGAATGAAATATGGATTTGACATTTTATTCTTTAATCTATTTTTCTACAACAAAAAATGTGCAATGACAACAATGGTATAGAGGACTGATGAGAGTGCTGAAATGTTGTTTAGTAGGTTTGATAATGAATTAATCCAAGCCAAATTCCCATCATTATAAACACATTAATTGCATGACAATTTGTTCATTAAAAATCCTTTAAGTAGACTTGCTTATCAACTGTACTTTATTTTGATGAAATTTGTCAATAAAGTTTCTTACCATAAGGCATAATCTTCATTTTAATTGAAGAGTTTATTTTAAAAATTGGTGTACTGAAAGTGTTTACAGCTCAAATAGACTGCCAATGTTGCATTTGTGATACACACGATGAGTATGCAGAGTGTCAAACACTAATGACTGTCTCTCCCCTAGCACCCAAAAATGCATTTCCTGCAGTAGCCTTTTCTTCCTTGTGAGGTGGGGTACAGGCAGTGCTACTTGTTCAGCCTCTCTCGTTCACACCAAAAGATAAAAATAGTTGTGGTTATGGTAACACTAGGGGAGTTCAGAAGGCGCAGTGCTTCATTGCGCTTACTCAGCGCTTAATGTGATTCACTCGTGAACGGCAATTTGGGGCGCGATTCACTCAGCGCTCACTCAGCGCAACGCAGCGCTGTGAATCACCAATCCGACGTGCAGCAGAGGGATTCTGCAGCAAAACAAAATGGCGTCTTCGATCCCGCACTGGCCGTCGACGCGTACAATAACCCTCAGAAACATCATTTTGGGACTGGAACGGGCTTTATTTGCCCCAAGCGCCCTGTATGCGCGAAGAATGGCAAGTAAGGATGACACCGTAGTGGACTTTATTCACGCAGAATACATGTAAACGTGCATAAACGATGTCTGTGGCAAAGAAAATATTTTCTTCGCGTCTATCAACACAACATGGGGCGCAGAAGATTTACCTCCCCTTTAACAAGTGAAGCGCTGCACAAACTCTGGGGCGTTCAGGTGAGCAATGAAGCGCTCAATTGCCAACATTAAGCGCTCATGCAGCGCTGAGTTGTTATGAACAAGCCTATAGCCAGACTAATAGGGTCAGTAGGTTGCATGGCCTGAACTTTATTTTTAGCAGAGGCCAGATTAAACATTAATCACAAATTTTCTTTAGCTGAATAAAATGCTATATTACTTGGTGGAATCCAGGAGTGCTCTTAAGGCAGGGATGATGGAACAGCATACAATTCATTGATTCCATTGGTTTCTTCCCTTTAATATTGGGGGAGGCCGGGGCTCACTAAAAGTTTAGTGTCAGCAGAAACAAATAGGGTTAGTCAGATTGCCGTGACCACAACAACTTTTTTTTCTTTGGCCTAATTGTATCTCTGTAGGAAATACGATTTATTTGTGTGGGAATATCAAAGACTGCAGACAATGCCAGTCTCAGCATATGAGGAAGCTGGCCTTGGATCCCAGGAGAAGACGCAGTGAGAAGACTGATGACTGTCCCCAAGCTAGAGGTGTTGACTCAATTAGAGGTGGTATCTGTGCCATGGGGACCAGCCTCACGTAGATCAGAGGGAGTACGTCTGGTCTAGAATTCTTTGATTTCTACAGGAGCGGCTATACAAGTCAGATGAACCCATGTGTGTTTATTTGTGTGCGTGTAAGGAGGGGGTGGAAAGCAGAGGAGTTCCTAAGTGGCACTCTATAAGGTAACAACAACAAAAAATTGTAACGGTAACCCGACCGACTCTGTGTTTTTCTGCCGACCCTGAACTTTCTTTTCCATCATTCAAACAAACAACAAGGGCAAAGCCCATACGACTCACATGCTTGACCTTGAGACCTTTACATGACCTTGACCTTCAGGGGACCGTCAAGGTCAAACAACTACACCTAGCAATGACATCGTACACTAAGAAATGCTTTACACATTTTTCCTACCAAAATACATGTGGCCTTGACCCAAGGTCAAGGTCATCCAAGGTAATGCAACACAAAGCTGTTAATTCAAGACATAGGAAGCACAATGGTGCTTATTGACACTTTCTACCATGAGATATGGTCACTTTTAGTGTTTTGGTCACATCTCATAAGGGTCAAAGTGACCTTGACCTTGATGATATGCAACCAAATGTGTCTCATGGTGTAAGTATAACATGTTCCCCACAAAATTATTAAGTTTGAAACAGTTATCTTCCATTGTTCAGGGTCAAGGTCACTTCAAAATATGTATACAATCCAACTTTGAAGAGCTCCTGTGACCTTGGCCCTGAAGCAAGGTCAACCAAACTGGTATCAAAAGATAAGGCTTACTTTGCCCTATATACCATATATAGGTGATGGATCCAATCTAAAAACTGCATAGAAAATTGAGAAACTGTGCAAAATGGCTGTTTTTTAGAAAACATTTATGGCCCCTGCGACCTTGACCTTGAAGCAAGGTCAAGTCACTATGTATGTTTTTTGACGCCTTGTCATCATACACCATTAAGCCAAATTGGGTGTTGATAGACTTAATAGTCTCCGAGAAAAATCCACCGTTAAAGTTTTGAACGGACGCCCGGACGGACGAAACGGGTGAGTACATAGACTCACTTTTGCTTCGCATGTGAGTAAAAAATTGACGGTAATAAATAAACTGCTGCAATCCCTTCTTCCCCCTACAAGCACACGGGAAATCCACTATTTACGTTTAAAAAGCGTTTTCAACGAAAGACACGTGATTTATGTCCAACCTGGCCGCTCCTAAAACTAAAATTTGAAGACAGTTCAAGCCGACCTACTGACCCTATATTCCTTAGCGATGTTACAGTAACCACACTTTTTTGTTTGTTTGGCCTAACCGTCTCAGCCAGTGAGATCGGAGGGGGAGGAGCCAAAAGAACTTTAAACCTTTCTCCTCTCTGCACGGAGTTCTCACGGCACTCCACTGTTAAGTACGGTGCACTCCAGTTAATGCGACCTTGCAGGGGGACGGGGGTGGGGGTGGAGGGGGGGGGGGGGGGGGCGGGGGTGGGGGAGGTCGTGTTAACCGGAGGTCAGGAGAGGTAACTTTTCTCGACCTCCAGAGTGTTATGTGGGATTACATCCTGTAACAGGGGGTGATCTGTTGGAGGTGTCTCACCTGGGGGGCTGGCGGGTTTCGCGACTGGCAGTGTGTCGGGCGGACCTGCCGTGGGGCGTGAGAGCGAGGTTTGGGTGTTGAGATTTTGCGATCTGCACAGATATTTTTGAAGGGCTGGCGATCCGCACGATGTATATTTTATTGTGTGCGAGGTGAGTAGGGGCTCGCTATGTTGTATTCCCCTGGCTGCAGAGCGGTGTTCGCTCTGAGGTGAAAAATGTTTTAATGATGTAACGATATTTTTTGGAGGAGTGTACAGACAGAGAGCAGGCGGGCAGAAAGAAGCAGACGAGCAGAAGGACCAAGAGACGGAGGGAGACTGAGAGAGCGAGAGTGGAGAAGGTTGGTCGGCTAGAATGTTTATTGTGTCGAGGGCGGACCTACGTGTTTTATGGTTTTATGTAAGAAGGCTGACCGAAATTTTACTTGTGCTTTTCATTTACCAGTTGGGGTTTGGTAAGTGGATATAATTTTATATGATTGAGTTATTTAGGATGTCGTGTTTGAGCCATATACAAATGTAACTTTTTTCATTTTTTCTACCTCTGTTACAAACATCTTTATGTTGAATGTAAAGACTTGTAAGTTACCCGGGATCTGTTTTATCTCGTTTTTGTGGATCCCCGTAACACACCCCTTCTCATCGCAACCACCGTGCAAAACTAGTGTGCGCAAGGTACATAATGCGTGTGTTTGATTCCCCCCCCTTTTTATGGGGGGCTTGTTGTGTAACTTCATTTCCATCACAACCACAGTGAAAAGAAATACAGCGAAGCACACTGAGTGCCTGAATTTTCAAATGATACACGAAGTGTTATATCAATGGAAACGTGACACGTAAAACTACGACTTTCATTGAAATGACACAAGACTTGAGAGACAACAAAAGAGCGATAAGAAAACTGTTGAAATTTCTACTAACAAGGAGTAGATGATTGTAGGGAAAATACTGGAACGAAAGCTTGAACATTGTTATTTTGACCAGAATTTTTCTTCCCTTCTGGAATGAGGATTGGAATGCTGAAAATGCATCAAGCTCATCATCTTTGCAGCCAGTTTTAAACGGCTCGATCTGGATAGTTTTGTGTGTGACTGAGTAGTCAGGAAAATCTTGTGTATGTGTGAAAATGGAGATAAAAAGCCGGTGGTAAGGTTCGAGCGGTGAGGAGCTCGAGGCTTGATGGTAGAAGGGCGCAGGTCGTAGCTGCTTTCCACAACTTTATTAACCCATGGTTACACTAGCTCCTCGCTGATTCAAGGCCTGATCAGAGATACTATAGTTATATTGTAGTGTCTCTGGCCTGATGAAAATGGCCTGGACCAACCCAAGACCGTGGTGGCAGTGGTCTCTCTCGTCTTGTGTACCGTTCCCCCTGCTCTGCTCTGCGCTGCTCTGGCCAGCTGAAGGCACCACCTTTAACCCCTGAATCTTCTCTTGGATTTCTTCCCAGATTGTTGTTGGGAGATTAAGGATGTCCCACATGCCCAGATAGTGGTGGGAGGAACGCATCTCTACTCTTTGATATTCCGACGTAAATTCCTTTACAAAGGGCTCCAACTTATTACAACGCTACAAAACTACGGAATTCACAGTACACGAATGCATACTAGGGATACTGCAAGAAAAGAAAATACTAATAAAATCATGCAATCGATGGCTCTACAACCGCGAGGAGAAGCAATTTGATTCTCGCTACACGTGAAGGAGAAAGGCTAAACGGCTAGCACTACCTGTACCCCACCACAGATGCAAGGAGTTCTATGGCCTGTTATCCTTCTGAGGGTTATTTGAGGCCCGTGACTAAAATCACTAGAGCTGGTTAGAGTAAGAGAAAATCAAGTATCGATTTCCCTGCATGGTTCATGACCTTTCTCACAAACAGCGTAGGGAGGCGCGGTGGGTCTATACTTTTATTCTTACCCTCAACCTGCGGGGGGGTGGGTGGGATGGTGGTCGGGGTGGGGTGGGGGTTGGGGTGAGGAGTGGGGGTGTGGGGTGTGGATGGGGTTGGGAAATAGGTCGAATAAAGAGGGGAGGGAAAAAAGTTAATCAGTCAGTGATTGAGTGAAGCAAGGCTGGGGTTTTGTACATGACGCTTGTCCTTTCGCACTATTGTCACCGCCGCCAAGGATGTGATGTTTTACACTCGGTTAGTTAGTTACCTCCGCCAAGGAGGTTATGTTTTACCCTTGGTTAGTTACTTACCTCCGCCAAGGAGGTTATGTTTTACCCTTGGTTAGTTAGTAACCTCCGCCAAGGAGGTGATGTTTTACCCTCGGTTAGTTACTTACCTCCGCCAAGGAGGTTATGTTTTACCCTCGGTTAGTTACTTACCTCCGCCAAGGAGGTTATGTTTTACCCTCGGTTAGTTACTTACCTCCGCCAAGAAGGTTATGTTTTACCCTCGGTTGGTTACTTACCTCCGCCAAGGAGGTGATGTTTTACCCTCGGTTAGTTACTTACCTCCGCCAAGGAGGTTATGTTTTACCCTCGGTTAGTTACTTACCTCCGCCAAGGAGGTTATGTTTTACCCTCGGTTAGTTACTTACCTCCGCCAAGAAGGTTATGTTTTACCCTCGGTTAGTTACTTACCTCCGCCAAGGAGGTTATGTTTTACCCTCGGTTAGTTAGTAACCTCCGCCAAGGAGGTGATGTTTTACCATCGGTTAGTTACTTACCTCCGCCAAGGAGGTTATGTTTTACCCTCGGTTAGTTACTTACCGCCGCCAAGGAGGTTATGTTTTACCCTCGGTTAGTTAGTAACCTTCGCCAAGGAGGTTATGATTTATCCTCGGTTAGTTAGTTACCTTCGCCAAGAAGGTTATGTTTTACCCTCGGTTAGTTACTTACCGCCGCCAAGGAGGTTATGTTTTACCCTCGGTTAGTTACTTACCTCTGCCAAGGAGGTTATGTTTTACCCTCGGTTAGTTACTTACCTCCGCCAAGGAGGTGATGATTTACCCTCGCTTAGTTACTTACCTCTGCCAAGGAGGTTATGTTTTACCCTCGGTTAGTTACTTACCTCCGCCAAGGAGGTAATGTTTTACCCTCGGTTAGTTACTTACCTCCGCCAAGGAGGTTATGATTTACCCTCGGTTAGTTACTTACCTCCGCCAAGGAGGTAATGTTTTACCCTCGGTTAGTTACTTACCTCCGCCAAGGAGGTGATGATTTACCCTCGCTTAGTTACTTACCTCTGCCAAGGAGGTTATGATTTACCCTCGGTTAGTTACTTACCTCCGCCAAGGAGGTAATGTTTTACCCTCGGTTAGTTACTTACCTCCGCCAAGGAGGTGATGATTTACCCTCGCTTAGTTACTTACCTCTGCCAAGGAGGTTATGTTTTACCCTCGGTTAGTTACTTACCTCCGCCAAGGAGGTAATGTTTTACCCTCGGTTAGTTACTTACCTCCGCCAAGGAGGTTATGATTTACCCTCGGTTAGTTACTTACCTCCGCCAAGGAGGTGATGTTTTACACTCGGTTAGTTACTTACCTCCGCCAAGGAGGTTATGTTTTACCCTCGGTTAGTTAGTAACCTCCGCCAAGGAGAGTATGTTTTACCATCGGTTAGTTACTTACCTCCGCCAAGGCGGTTATGTCTTACCCTCCGTTTGCTAGTTTCCTCCGCCAAGGCGGTTATGTCTTACCCTCCGTTTGCTAGTTTCCTCCGCCAAGGCGGTTATGTTTTACACTCGGTTAGTTACTTACCTCCGCCAAGGACGTTATGTTTTACACTCGGTTAGTTACTTACCTCTGCCAAGGAGGTTATGTTTTACACTCGGTTAGTTAGTTATCTCCGCCAAGGAGGTGATGTTTTACACTCGGTTAGTTACTTACCTCCGCCAAGGACGTTATGTTTTACCCTCGGTTAGTTACTTACCTCCGCCAAGGAGGTGATGTTTTACCCTCGGTTAGTTACTTACCTCCGCCAAGGAGGTTATGTTTTACCCTCGGTTAGTTAGTTATCTCCGCCAAGGAGGTGATGTTTTACACTCGGTTAGTTACTTACCTCTGCCAAGGAGGTTATGTTTTACCCTCGGTTAGTTAGTAACCTCCGCCAAGGAGAGTATGTTTTACCATCGGTTAGTTACTTACCTCCGCCAAGGAGGTTATGTTTTACCCTCGGTTAGTTACTTACCTCCGCCAAGGAGGTGATGATTTACCCTCGCTTAGTTACTTACCTCTGCCAAGGAGGTGATGTTTTACACTCGGTTAGTTACTTACCTCTGCCAAGGAGGTTATGTTTTACCCTCGGTTAGTTAGTAACCTCCGCCAAGGAGAGTATGTTTTACCATCGGTTAGTTACTTACCTCCGCCAAGGAGGTTATGTTTTACCCTCGGTTAGTTACTTACCTCCGCCAAGGACGTTATGTTTTACCCTCGGTTAGTTAGTTACCTCCGCCAAGGAGGTTATGTTTTACCCTCGGTTAGTTAGTTACCTCCGCCAAGGAGGTTATGTTTTACCCTCGGTTAGTTACTTACCTCCGCCAAGGAGGTTATGTTTTACCCTCGGTTAGTTAGTAACCTCCGCCAAGAATGTTATGTTTTACCCTCGGTTAGTTACTTACCTCCGCCAAGGAGGTTATGTTAGAGCAACCTTTTTTCCTCCTCAGTTTTACCACCATCTTTGTGCTTGTGTGTGTGTGTGTGTGTGTTTGTGTGCGTGTGTGTGTGTGTTTGTGTTTGTGTGCGTGTGTGTGTGTGTGTGTGTGTTTGTGTGTGTGTGTGTGTTTGTGTGCGTGTGTGTGTGTGTGTGAAAACAAGTGTTTGTGAAGAAGCCTCTTGAGGGGCTCCAGCAACTCGCCTTGGGAACCAACGTCGCAGAAACCCACGTGTCATGGGGAAAGGGAACCAGTGTTACGAGGAAATTGCCACTAACCTCTCCAGTGCCTCCAGACTCCAGTGTCACTGCTTGGTGGTGCGACGTCTCGTGCACGTGGTCTGGTCTGCTGGACTCACGGTTCGTCCCAGCTTGCGCCAGGAAAGTAGGAAGCCGCACTCAGGCACCTGAGTTCTTTACAGGATAATCTTTATTCCTGGATGGGACATAGCGTACAGCTATCACTAGTGTCCTTCACAGCGGTCACTAGTGATGCTCGGCTCCAAACAGCCTCTCACAGCGCTCAGCTTCCTCCATGAAGCTTCCAGGCGCTCTCTCTCTCTCTCTCTCTCTCTCTCTCTCTCTCTCTCTCTCTCTCTCTCTCTCTCTCTCTCTCTCTCCAGTGGCGCTCTCATGCCCTTAGTCACATGTACATTGTATATATAGTGCTTGCTTCGGGGTCCGAGGCTATTCTCCCAGCAGCCTCTTCTGTTTCGGCCCAAGGACCAATCAGGAAGACAGACTCTTACTGCAATAGGAAGTTAGGGGGGAGAGGCTTACAGCTTCCACCCCCCTCCCCACAAACAAAGAGCAGAGGTCACCCCTACCCCCCTCCCTTACGAACAAAGAGGCTGCTGAATCATCCTGACCCATTTGGCCACCTTTCTTTGACAAAGAAAGGTGAGCGCCTCCCCCCCCCCCCCCCCCCCCCCCCCCTCCGCAAGCACAAACACGTTAAACAATACACATTTGTTGCCACATATACAATCTATGTCCACAAACACGAGCAAGCGTGTGTGTGTGTGTGTGTGTGTGTGTGTGTGTGTGTGTGTGTGTGTGTGTGTGTGTAATTGCGTGTTTGTGTGATTGCGTGTTTGTGTATGTGTGTGTGTGCGCGCGAGTGTATATGGTTGGTGTGTGCGTGTGCGCGCGCGCGCGTGCGAGCTTGCCTGTGTTTGCCTCTCCACTCCTGCCTGGCCTAGGTGTGCGTGGCTACACGCTTCCTGGATGAGTTCTGACGGGAGAGAAAAAGGACTAATCTCCACCATGGAAGTTGTTCTTTTGGTGGCAGTTCGTGTGTACAGTGATGACACTCTTCCACAGTGCCTTATCATACATTCTTGTTGAAGGTTCAGTATTAACTCACAATACAAGAGTCGACTGATGAAAGACACGATCAAAGCAGTTTGCATGTATCAAGATGACAACAAAAATGTTCCCTTATTATACTGACAACTATTTCTTTTTATTCTAAAAACTGATGCACGTTGGTCTAATGTGTTAGCAAGGATTTTTGCCCCCAGAAGGCCTTTAGAGAAAATATTTTGCAATATCTATTTAAAAATTTCCCAAAAGCTTGGAGAAACTTGAATGCTAAATTTGCCGGGGATTTTTTAATATATACGTGCAGTTCGGGAAAAAATGGAAATATAAGTTGTCAGACGAAAATTTCGAATTCTTGCATCATTCACATTACAACAGTTACATACCACTACAGTAAATGACAGTCAAATGCAAGGATACATAAACTGCAAAATCCATTGGGACTCTGGGACTTGGAGGGAATATCTTTGCTGCCCGGAGGAGCTTGATATCATCCGCAGTGTGAACTACAAGATACCTCCCGGTGGCACACAAGTGCTGCTTGGGGTCGACTGTGCGAGTGCTACTGGAGCAGGCCCCGAAAGCACGAAGACCACAGCACATGTCTACCAGCTGATGAGGGAGGTATCGGCGCAGCACAGGGCTGGGACTGCAGAGGAAAGCGCATTCTTATGTGTGAAATATCATTACTCCTCGTCCTTCGTGGACTGACTGACTGAAACACAGGCCGGAGTTTAGAGGAGGGGAAGTTTGGGGAACAAGGAAAATAATGCAAGGGAGAGGGGTAGATGAAGATATGGGCTGGAACAGAACAAGCACATGACAACAACGGTGCGCTTTCATGATTTGCGTTGTAAAAAGAAAAAAAAGTGTGCTGGCGTTTATGTGTGTGTTACATGCGGATCAATGATAGAGATGTATTTCATTAAAAAGTGTTTTAACCCGTGCACTGATGTATTTGTTGTGAACAATCCGACGTCTCGTGCACGTGGTCTGCTGGACTTACGGTTCGTCCCAGCTTGCGCCAGGAAAGAAGAAAGCAGGACTCAGGAGTGTGTTACTTACAGGACTTTTATTCCTGGACTGGACATAGCGTACAGCAATCACTAGTGCGCTCCACAGCGGTCACTCGTGATGCTCGGCTGCTCCTCGACACGGGTAGAACAGCCTCGCAAGCGTTCTCAGCTTCTTGCAGCTCTCCAGTGACAGTTTTAGACATGTGCATCGTATTTATAGTGCTTGCTTTGGGTTAGAGAATATCTTCCCAGCAACCCCTTCCGTTTCCGCCCCGGGGGGCCAATCAGACTGCCAGACACTGCAATAAGAAGTTAGGGGAATTTCCGGTCCCCCGTCCCGCCCCCCCCCCCCCCCCCCCAACCCAGCATTCTGCTAACTCACCTTCCTTTGTTCGCAAGGGGAGCTGAGCCATCCCGACCCCTCCCCCAACGAACAAAGAAGCTGCTGAGTCATTCTGATCCCCCGACCCTCTGGCGGACAAGGAAGGGGGGCTTCCCCTCTCACAAAGAAAGGAAAGGCTGACCATGCCCCCCCCCCCCCCCCCCCCCCTCTCTCTGACCCTCAGCAAGCATGTTAACACTTCACATTCTTTAACATAAACAATCTACATCCACAAACACAAGCGATTCTACACAATTCCTCAGCTACTCATTCTTCCACAACATATTTGTATCATAAATGAGTATTAGAGCGTCTTTGGGAGCAAACAGTGGCGAGTTCGTCTTCAAGTCAAAGGTGGGGAGGCTCCAATTTGCTTTCATGGCGTCTCCCTTCCAGTAGCCTCGAGTTCAGCGGCTGTGGAGTTCAAAGCTGCACTAATCCTTGAGTCGCATTCTGGAAGGCGAACTTCATTAATATATATGCCAGCCCTCTCTTCCCTGGAATCAAATCGGGAACGCACTGCGACAACCATTCAGCGCGGCTGAGTTCAGAATGTGCGACAACTGGTTTTAAGTGCCCAAAATGAAAATTCCTATTCAGGACACAAGGAAGACTATTGTTAAACATACAGATTCAAAAAAGGGTGGTTGCCGGGGTCAGACTGACAAAAGTGAAAAAGACAAGTCCTGACAATAATTCCGACTAATTGTATTCTTTCTTTTCTTAAATTCTTTTGGCCCTAAAAAGGGTCGTTTGATTTTCTTGTCTCGAGCGTTGGCCGTCAGGCGTGAGCTCCTGGGGTCGTGCCTGGCGGGACTGACTGCTGCAGCAGGTCTGTGACCAGCGGCTGCGGGTAGCGGCTCCAAATGGTCGCTGTGGCGCAGGTGGCGGCGGCGGCTGTGGCTGCTGAGAGCGGCTGCGAGAGCTGTGTTAAACATACACGCATGCACGCACACACATGCGTACACAAACACATATGCGCGCATGCACGCACGCACGCACGAGCGCGCGCGAATGCACACACACACATGCACACACACACACACACACACACACACACACATACACACGAGGAGGAGGAGAAGGGGGAAACGGCAAAATGTTAGTTTCACGAAGCATCCGTGTTGGCGATTGATGTTTGCTCTGAATCAGTGAGAATTTCATTAAGACTTCTCTCCCTGAACGCGTCCCTCCCATTAGTCAAAAAGAGGCATGTGTTCAAAATTGCTTCCAAAACACACTTTATTAGTCACGAAAGTCACGAAACTTTTAACTTGACCTCCTTATGAACTCGCCACAGACATCAGTTAGTTAGTTGATTGATGACATAGATGAACTCAAAGAGGACACCATCTATCCTCGTGCATCTGTGCATGCCTCGACAAAAGAAATCAAGACTGTGTTCATCGTACCTACAGAGAGAATGGCTGTGTTTAGTTAACATAAAAGCATTACGACAATAAAGCAGAGGCAGTGTCGATGGGCACTTCCATTTTTAATTAATACATTGTTTACAATAATGTTGATTTTTCTTAAATTATGCCTGTAGTGTTTTTCGAGCTTTTGCTTTAACATTTTGGCTAATGAGCGTTGACATTCAAGTCACATTCGCTTCTGGTTTACCTTGTACTCGAATGTTTTCCTCTCTCTCTCTCTCTCTCTCTCTCTCTCTCTCTCTCTCTCTCTCTCTCTCTCTCTCTCTCTCTCTCTCTCTCTCTTTCCTTTTTCTTCTTGATGTGCTAACTTTTTCCTAAATGTTTGGCATCCTTATCTAATGCAGTGAATCTGAAAGGGAAGAACTCTCGAAGAGTTCTCTCGTCCTGGTGCTGACGGTCAGGGCAGGTAAGGTCAACACCGTGGGGTCAGCTCGGGTCATGGTTACGTTCCTGTCAGTTGTAAACGCAACTTTCGTCTCCCTTTTTCTTCAAACTTCGAGGGGGAAAGAGGGAGACAACTCACAGACAACTGTGTTTACATTTCCTCTTCAAAATTTTCTCTCTCGAAGTTCATTAAATGTCAGTGATGGGCATGGATGTCTAGTTCTCAAGGTCGTTTACTGCGTCGTTGGGTCATTCGCGGTGGCGCGCGTGCAGACGATGCAGAAGCTGTAGGACGCTAGGACGGTGAGGGTGTCTGCTCATCGGGACAAAGACTTTCGACGATCGGAACGCACCTCCTCTATTAAGAAGTATGTCTACTGTTTCTTTCACAGTATTGTACACCTGAACGCACCTCCTCTATTAAGAAGTATGTATACTGTTTCTTTCACAGTATTGTAAACCTGAACGCACCTCCTCTATTAAGAAGTATGTATTCTGTTTCTTTCACAGTATTGTAAACCTGAACGCACATCCTCTATTAAGAAGTATGTCTACTGTTTCTTTCACAGTATTGTAAACCTGAACGCACATCCTCTATTAAGAAGTATGTATACTGTTTCTTTCACAGTATTGTACACCTGAACGCACCTCCTCTATTAAGAAGTATGTCTACTGTTTCTTTCACAGTATTGTACACCTGAACGCACCTCCTCTATTAAGAAGTATGTATTCTGTTTCTTTCACAGTATTGTTCACCTGAACGCACCTCCTCTATTAAGAAGTATGTCTACTGTTTCTTTCACAGTATTGTACACCTGAACGCACCTCCTCTATTAAGAAGTATGTCTACTGTTTCTTTCACAGTATTGTACACCTGAACGCACCTCCTCTATTAAGAAGTATGTATACTGTTTCTTTCACAGTATTGTACACCTGAACGCACCTCCTCTATTAAGAAGTATGTCTACTGTTTCTTTCACAGTATTGTAAACCTGAACGCACCTCCTCTATTAAGAAGTATGTATACTGTTTCTTTCACAGTATTGTACACCTGAACGCACCTCCTCTATTAAGAAGTATGTATACTGTTTCTTTCACAGTATTGCAAACCTGAACGCACCTCCTCTATTAAGAAGTATGTATACTGTTTCTTTCACAGTATTGTAAACCTGAACTTTTTTTTATAGACTATTAAAGCTCTTTCCTTTAGTTTTGTTGAATTTGGGGTTGAGAACATGAAAATCGCGTAAATTTTTCCCGCGTCGTGTCGCACTGTGCTAGACTAAGGGCATCTTTCAGCGAGAACTAAAGGATCTAGAGTCCGACTAAAGTTGTCTGAAAGATGCTTTAGTTCAGCTCGATGACGTCACTCCAGCGACTTTAGTCGGACTTGCGCAAAACCACCAGTTCCTTTAGTTCCAAAATGGCAGACAAAAAGTGGTAAGAATGATTGTTCGTCGGAAAAAAAACCTGAAGCACGTCACATTTTTCTTTGACTTTGCTTTTTTGTGAATAATATTTCGCTGCTTAACCAGGGGTGGGGTAAAATGGAAAAAAGGGTAAATGTTGCATTGGCTACATAATTATGAAGTTATTTGTCTTGTGTTTCACTGCATTGCAATCCTGTCATGCAATGCGTCAAACACTGGTGGTGACACGCGGAAAGTGCTGGAAAATGTGCGGCTATTCATTCTTTCCACGACACCCATGTATTCCTGGACCCGTGGAATGATGCGCAGTGGTTGCCGGTACAAGGCAACCATCTTGGAGCGCTCTTCGTTCATCAGAAGGCCTTCTTCAAGCACAATCAAGTAAGACGTCAAGAAAAAAACATAGAGGTGGCAGCCATTTTGATGAACTAAAGTTGAGCTAAAGCAAAGATGTGTAACCTATAATCTTTGGCTAAACCAACTCCCAGCGAATGACGTCATGACATGCGCACTTGGCTAACTCGACTGGACTGTTGAGCTAAACCAACTTTCAGCGAATGACGTCATGACATGCGCACTTGTCCCGCTGAAAGACGCCCACATCACACACATCGCGTCTGCATGAAGTCGGTGAGTTAATTATCTCGTCAAATCGTGATAGTCGAGCATTTTTTGTGTGAATACAATGATTTTGTATTTTCTTCGCCTTTCCTTTCAAAGGAAAATATACCTACTTTGTATAATATTGACTTATCTTGGTGTCCGAAAAGTTGCGGTGGAGTGATCTGGCGATGGGCTGAGACTAGTGAGAGGCAACCC
>JAWQFJ010018531.1:0-7500 GCA_034096865.1 Theodoxus fluviatilis
AGTTGAAGAGACCACAGCGCCAGGATAGGAGAAATGCAGGAGAATACGGAAATGACGGAGAGACGGCGAGCAGTCTGAATATGAAACTTAGGACGTGACTCATTATCGCAGAACCATAAAGGTCGACAGAACATAACAAATTGCTTAATCAAACCGTCAATGATCCCTCACTATAAGTATAACCCGACGGCACACTCCGCTTCAAGGGAAGAAAATTACATATGCATTCCACTCGCTGACGTATATTGCTGTTTTTCCTGCTCGGGGCTCGCCTCTGTCATCACCACATGAATGTTACTGGATGTTCACCTCTTACGAAGACAGCACAAATAAAACGAAGGAAAAGAAAGAAGGCATGCCCTAAATGATTCCTGTACAGATAATATTTTGAGGTGAAACTTTACCAGACAGAGTTTGTAATGCTTTCAGCCTCTAGCTCAACAGATGATAGAGCTTAGAAAGAGTGCACATTTTCATGAGATCATCGTGCTTGAAAGCAAGCATGGGGAAAAAAGTCAACAATGGCATTTACGAGATCCCGCCAAAGCCATAACTCTAATTTGGTGATGTCTTAATGAACCAAACGCAACATGTTTCCAACTTTGACAAGATTAGCAAACCAGGCTCGAAGGATTGGCGCTTTCTGTTCTCGCTGCCACTACAAAGACGTCTCACCAGAATGGAACGAGTACAATGTTACGAGTAGCTACTTCACAAATACACAATGCAGAACGCTATTTCAGAATAGGACCTACATATATATCATGCTAGCCTTAAGTAAACGACGTGCCAAGTTGCTGGTCAAACACTATTAAAATACTTTTTGCTTTCATGCTTTTTTCTTTTTTTCCCGAGAGGGTAGAGTCATGTGTGTTTTTTCTACTTTTTTTTCTTTTTTAAATTTTATTTGTCATACATCATAATTACTACACAAAACATCATTATCAACATCATTTTTCTGACCATGTCTTCCCGTAATTTTAGTTACAACCTCCTCCTCAATCTTCCCATCATCACATCATAGCCGTATCATAGTATTATATTGTCATTGATATCATTATTATTACCATCCCAACTCCGATATAATCATTCGTCCTATCATGTTATAAATAAATACATAAATAACTACATAAATACCTAATACATAAAAATACAGCCTGGTCTGGCTACTATATAGAGACGATGCAGTCTGGAGCTGACATCCATTTCCGAAGTCAGAGACTGCACGCTCGGCAAGAGCAGATCTGCTACTTTGTATATTCCCTAAGCCTGGGTGGCCCCTTCGACATGTCTTCACGCAGAAGATGCCTGGTCGTGGTGACAGTGTTGCTGTATGTGAGCCAGTTGACTCCCAGTAAGTATCCTCTTCGTCCAGCCACTCTAAGTCTGGAAAGTTCATATCCAAGCTTGCCTGACGTGTTTTCTTTCCATTGGCAGGATGTTCGATCAAGTATGAAGCAATACTATTGACTATACTATATTTTGGGATAACAAACTGATACTAGGCTCTATGCAGAATTTGTAGAGATTTGAAATGGTTCTTAGAAGGGTAAAACCATATATACATAGAAATTGAAGAAACATTGATAGGAACCCTGTTGCTCTTCAACAACCTGCTAAAAGCGAAACGCGATCGACATGTTTTCCATAGAAGGATAATCCGAATTGTTTCTGCGCGTCTTGTCATATCTTAATCTTGGTCTCAACCGAGATCTCCTCATCTACGTGCATTTAATCATTTTTACCAAGTCTCACAGTTGTGGACATTATTTTCTAATCAAGGTTCCCTACATGAATGAAGAGTTTGTCTGCAATGAACGACAATCACTGACTACAGTGTTATCTTTCTCTCTCTACCACGGCACAGTGCGGAGGAATAGACTTTGGGCGATTGACGTGGCGGGCGCTAACACCCGTTTCCCAGGTTCCACAGACTCAGCAAGACGACAACGACTTCTCCACGCAACGTCCGTCATGGAAAGCACCATCTCTTCAGATGCATCGCCAACTGCATGTCCACAGACAGCCGCCTCTCCTTCATAATGTGCAAAGCCTTGTGTCACTGGTAGGTACACTTGTCCTTCACCACTCACCCCACTTAGGGTTGGGGGTAAGAATAGACACCCCGCGCGTCCCTACGCCATTTGTAAAAGGCGAAACACTTGGAAAATCAAGCTACTTGGTCCTCCTAGATCTAGTTTCAGTAATTTCGTGATCAATGGCCTTACGTAGCCGACAATGGCTGATAGTCCGTAAAAGCTCATTCATTCATTCATGTATTCATGTATTCATTCATTCATTCATTTATTCATTCATTCATTCATTCGTGTATTCATTCATTCATGTATTCATTCATTCATGTATTCATGCATTCATTCCACCACTTGCTCTCTGGACGCGTTTGGTGCTCGTACTTCGGGACCATGCGTTGTCGTAGTCAGTTCAGAACGCTTTCTCATGTCTCTCCTTGGACTTCCTACTTCCTCTCTGTCGCTTTATACTGCACATAGCTTTGATCTGTTATCAGGTCCGGTACGACAGCCTATGTGTCCATTTACTTCAGTGTGCTTGACCACTCTCTCTCTTTCTCTCTCTCTCTTTCTCTCTCTCTCTCCTCTCTCTCTCTCTCTCTCTCTCTCTCTCTCTCTCTCTCGTTGCTCATTTGCTGTTTTATTGTGGTTCGCATGAAAAAAAAAGAAGAGGGAAGGGTAACATCTTTAGAAGCAGCTCCTTCAATATATAAACAAGATGATATTCAGTTCAGACAGAATCCTACCGAACTCCTAATACTTTTGGCGTGAAATGTGTACAAACATTTGATGTTCTGATCGTGTTTCCTTTGCAGAAGCAAAACACGGGGCATCAACGTTCTTCCACCACATGGAACTGAACTCTTTGGAAGCAGGGAAATCCATGGCGTCACATCAGGTGCTGCATCAACCTCCCCAGCCTCGACAGGTCTACTGGTCCCTTGCCCAAAGCCAGCGGAGACTGACCATCGGATCGGATACACTCTGTAACGGGCCGGACGATTAGAGCTTCAAGGAGGCAAAGACTGTCCAGAGATCGTCCTCATCGACAGTGGACGTGCACTGTCTTTACCAACGCCTGGGAGTGCCAGGCACTTCCTGGGACACGCGTGACGTTAGTACTCACTTCACTGAGTGAGCCTAACTCTGGTGCATTACCGAGTCTCACATCGCAATGCACAGTGCAATCTGTGACTGCATCCTCGTGGGCATATCGTTTCCAAACGTTACTGTAAATGAAAATGTCAATAAAGACCAAGCTTGTAATGACTGCAGCGTTTTGTCCTTGTGGCTTGAGTTACGGTACCTTTTCAGCATTCTAGTAAACTAGAGATTTCGCCTACCGGCAAAAGTATCTCTAGCACAGTTCACATCACGTGATGGAAGGTTTTTGGCCAATTTATGCAAACGGAGGTCACACGAGAGGCTTGTGGGATAGCCGATGTACTCCCTGACATACGCCGTTAAAGTAGTTCTAAGACTATTTCGCACAAAACCCTAATTTACTCTTGTTGAGACAACAAACACGCGTTTATTCGATACAATAAAATGTTTGTGTTGAAATGGAAACAAGTTTTGACATCTGAATGATTTCTGTAAAAAGTGGAGAGAAAAATTGTATCAGAACGAACTATTTTTGGCGCAAGGCTGTAATGCGAAAGGTCAAGCCTATTGCGCATTCATTGCGAACTGTGCCAGAGTCACTACTGACTCGGGTTTACAGAATGCCTTTTCAGAGACCATCTGCTGTCCAGGTTCTGTTTGTACAAAGGCAGTATGCCTCCTCCTCCTCCTCCCCCTTCTCTTTTCTCATCATCATCCTTCTATTTCTGCACCTCCTTCCCCTCCTTTCTCCTTTTTCCTCCTCCTCCCCCCACCCCCCCACCCCCACCCCTCCTCCGCCTTTCTCCTCCTCCTCCTCCTTTCTCGACCTCCTCCTCCCTTTTTCTCCTCCTCTTCCTCCCCCTCTCTCCTCCCACTTTCTCATCCTCCTCCCTCTTTCTCCTCCTCCTCCTTTCTCGTCGTCCTTTCCCTTTATCTCCTTCTCTTTCTCCCCCCCCCCCTTTTCCTTTTCCTTCTCGATTCTCCTCCTCCCCCTCCTCCTCTCTCCTCCTCACTGTCGTTGATGTCGCCAAGTTAAACTAAACACCACCACATCCATTTAAAGCTCGTTTTAAATGAGCAACGCTTACGCGTTCTTCGCTGAAGTAGCAGTCTTTTCTATCCAACCAGGACGCAGCTTCTGTGTAGTTCTGCGTCCTGATTGGTCAGATAGTTTGCTACTGCGTCCTGATTGGTCAGATAGCTTGCTACTGCGTCCTGATTGGTCAGATAGTTTGCTACTATGGCGAAGTGGGCGTCAGCGTTGCTGACTTGAAACAGGCCTTAAGACTGGATGTACGTCAAGCTGTTTCTAGCTTCGTGTCCTGTCAGATGGAAACACCACACGTAGAGGCAGCCTTGAAAAGTGAATGACATCCACAGAACACTGTGGGTAAGGATTCCCCGGAGTGGATTGGGTCGCCCCACGCAGTCATCCTATTATGAGGACTGTGGTTATCTTCAGGGGGAGCGACATTGCTGAGTGTAGGCGAGGCAAGAGACTGATAAGTCGACAACTGCCTCATGGCATGAATGGACACAGGCAGCTAGCTCCTCAGCTCATAGCGCTGCGACGATGGTCACGGATGCAGTGAGCCATTGGTGCCCGCCCGTAGGAATGTGGTTGTTCACAGCCACTCCACCAACCTGCAAATTGACCGTCGTCACCAGCGGCACAGCCTTCCTTCTGTCTTCGTATTATCTCCTCCTGTACAAACTTCACAAATTAATCCTAATGCAGAAACACAAATCTAACTCACAACTATGCAATACAATGATAATTTTGTTGGCACGGACATGTTAGATTTCCGATAATCTTGTGGGGGGAAAGTCTGCTCATTCCTGTGAGAATATTGTTCCCACTCTCGTCGGAGCTGGACAAATCCCTGCAATACAGGCAACACTAGCATAACTCCGACATACGTGATTGGTGTCGATGCACTACGATAATTTGCCACTAACAACAAAGTGATTGATCACACACGAAACATTTTAAATTTTATTTCTGCGTTTGAAAAGAAACACCTCTAGTGGCACAGGGAAAATACACAAAACTGAAAGGACTTATACAGTAACTATTCAACAAGGAACAGCAACAGCCACGGTCCCACAACCACACGTACACACTTGTGTACCTGCCCTACAAGACAAAGGACCAGTTATCGTTAATCACAGGGCTAAGATCAGCCAGCCAGCCAGCCAGCCAAGGGCGAGAGCTGGAGAGGGGAGTGCCACACTATCACAGCAGACGTCATCTACAGAATGTGGTCAACAAACTACTGTGACGCAATACCCCACCTTCAGCAGTGCCCAGGAAGGCGCCACTGGGAAGTGAATCGTCACAGATAGTCCACAATGACTCACGTAATGATTTGCAATGGCTTGCACTTTTAAACGAGACTACATTGTGAATGCTTTCATTTAATTAAAAAAAATCACATCTTTCTCACATTAACAGTTTTGCTCACTAAAATCAGTGCAAGAGCCAACTGATGGTCGGAGCTGCTCGATGTTCCCTTCGTCAGGAGGAACCCTGGCTGCTGGGCCTTCAGGAGGAACCATGGCTGCTGGGCCTTCAGGGCCTGATCCAGTGGCTCACCGGGGACAGCCCGGAGCAGCCAAAGAGCGAGGCTACACGGGATCCTGGGTCAGGATGAGATTATTAAGTCCCGATCTTGCAGGCAACCTATTCCAAATATTTTACAAATGTTAAAATGGGATTTGTGCGTAAAAACGATAGCGCTATTAAGCTCTACGTCCTGGTCCTAAGTACCTCTACTTACAAATACAGCAGCTGCTGTAGCGAGCTCTACCACTGCACCTCCACTACATTTGAAGTGAGTCATCTTCTCAACTTTACACGTTCCTTTGCAGCCCGCAGGCAGACCATTGCAGCGAGTTTACTAAAGTATTAATTTTGACTCACCATGGAACATTTGTGACTGGAAAGAGCAGAGAGCACTCTACAACAAGGTGTCTAAATACAAGCAAGCGTCAACTTCAGCTGTTTCCCGTTCTTGCCCGACGCCTCAAAGTAAACAATATTCTTGGATTATGGAAGCTTTCATATTTTGTGGCAACAGTTTTTGCCCTTCCCTTGTGTCGAGGTGTAGAGTTTGAGCTTCAATACACACCTGCCACGCACAGGCAAGGCGACCCAAAAGACCACTTGCTGCCCTCGATGCAGAAGTTAATTTTGTTCAAGCCATTAAACTCTCTCCCGCGAAAAGCAAGTTCCGGTGGAGTTAGTGCCTGTTAACTGGTACACAGCTTAATTACCAACTTGTAGATTTAGCTATTCTCGCTTCACTTCAATATCATTTTATCCTCCATGATATCTCTTTGTTCTGAACTTTCCTTTTCTCATTTGGATCCTACCCTGACTTTTTTTTCATTTCAATTTACAAAATGTTGTTCCCTTAGATTGATCTGACCTCACTTCAAGCAAACGTCATCTCCAGCATGCCAGGAATGGTCGTGTGCTAGGAGTGACGGATATTGAAACCCTCAGTAAAGTCATAAGTTTCAAAGTTTAGTAAAGGTCAGGCATAACAAGTGTCAAAGTGACATTGAGCAAAGGTCACAATCTACCATGGTATTAATCTACCCCAAAATGCCAATATTACTCTGCCATTACAAACTGCAAAGGATTTTAGTCAGTACTACTCCAGCATGAAGCTCCTTTGATTTGTTTCTACTTTTCAGCGAGTAGTTACTCACTTCTGCATGTGATTGTCACAAAACCTTTTATGAGGACTCAACTTGCATGAACATAGGTAGTTTCCTTTTACAGTGTTAAGTTCAATCTCTCTCTCTCTCTCTCTCTCTCTCTCTCTCTCTCTCTCTCTCTCTCTCTCTCTCTCTCTCTTTTACTGCGTGAGAGCTTTTTCTCAGACTCCGAGACTGCTCTGCCAAGACTGGTCCCTAGGGCTAAATAACAGTAAACGCTTCTCGGTGTACAGAAGGTTAAAGAGTACCGATATATTTGAATGCGAAATAATCCTGAGAGATATCAATATACACTTATTTAGAGATATCTTTCTCGGGTTCAGAATGGGGCTGTGCGAACAAATCCGAACAAACGATACAAAAATAATAAACCTCCAAATGTAAATTGTCCATTCTGCAAGAATGAAATGGAGAACGAAGAATATGTTCTGTTCGATTGTAATAGCTATGGTGACGTTCGTAAGAAAATCTTAGAACTATGCACTATGAACTCGACGAACCTGTTTGACAGTAATGATACCAGAAAAGCAAGAGATGTGGCAATGTATATAAGTATTATGTTTTCAAACTATGCAGCCAAACGGTTGAAGAAATCTAAGACTCTGAAACGGTGTGATACTGAATGAATAATATCTCTCTC
>JAWQFJ010018532.1:7500-27500 GCA_034096865.1 Theodoxus fluviatilis
GCAGTCCCCATGCTACTTTTCTGTGCTGTGCAGTCCCCATGCTACTTTTCTGTGCTGTGCAGTCCCCATGCTTCTTGTCTGTGCTGTGCAGTCCCCATGCTTGTCTTCTGTGCTGTGCAGTCCCCATGCTTGTCTTCTGTGCTGTGCAGTCCCCATGCTTGTCTTCTGTGCTGTGCAGTCCCCATGCTACTTTTCTGTGCTGTGCAGTCCCCATGCTACTTTTCTGTGCTGTGCAGTCCCCATGCTACTTTTCTGTGCTGTGCAGTCCCCATGCTTGTCTTCTGTGCTGTGCAGTCCCCATGCTTGTCTTCTGTGCTGTGCAGTCCCCATGCTTGTCTTCTGTGCTGTGCAGTCCCCATGCTTGTCTTCTGTGCTGTGCAGTCCCCATGCTTGTCTTCTGTGCTGTGCAGTCCCCATGCTTGTCTTCTGTGCTGTGCAGTCCCCATGCTTGTCTTCTGTGCTGTGCAGTCCCCATGCTTGTCTTCTGTGCTGTGCAGTCCCCATGCTTGTCTTCTGTGCTGTGCAGTCCCCATGCTTGTCTTCTGTGCTGTGCAGTCCCCATGCTTGTCTTCTGTGCTGTGCAGTCCCCATGCTTGTCTTCTGTGCTGTGCAGTCCCCATGCTTGTCTTCTGTGCTGTGCAGTCCCCATGCTTGTCTTCTGTGCTGTGCAGTCCCCATGCTACTTTTCTGTGCTGTGCAGTCCCATGCTTGTCTTCTGTGCTGTGCAGTCCCCATGCTTGTCTTCTGTGCTGTGCAGTCCCCATGCTTGTCTTCTGTGCTGTGCAGTCCCCATGCTTGTCTTCTGTGCTGTGCAGTCCCCATGCTACTTTTCTGTGCTGTGCAGTCCCCATGCTACTTTTCTGTGCTGTGCAGTCCCCATGCTTGTCTTCTGTGCTGTGCAGTCCCCATGCTTGTCTTCTGTGCTGTACAGTCCCCATGCTTGTCTTCTGTGCTGTGCAGTCCCCATGCTTGTCTTCTGTGCTGTGCAGTCCCCATGCTTGTCTTCTGTGCTGTGCAGTCCCCATGCTTGTCTTCTGTGCTGATCAATCCCCATGCTTGTGTTCTGTGCTGTGCAGTCCCCATGCTACTTTCCTGTGCTGTGCAGTCCCCATGCTTGTCTTCTGTGCTGATCAATCCCCATGCTTGTCTTCTGTGCTGTGCAGTCCCCATGCTTGTCTTCTGTGCTGTGCAGTCCCCATGCTTGTCTTCTGTGCTGTACAGTCCCCATGCTTGTCTTCTGAGCTGTGCAGTCCCCATGCTTGTCTTCTGTGCTGTGCAGTCCCCATGCTTGTCTTCTGTGCTGTGCAGTCCCCATGCTTGTCTTCTGTGCTGTGCAGTCCCCATGCTTGTCTTCTGTGCTGATCAATCCCCATGCTTGTCTTCTGTGCTGTGCAGTCCCCATGCTACTTTTCTGTGCTGTGCAGTCCCCATGCTACTTTTCTGTGCTGCGCAGTCCCCATGCTACTTTTCTGTGCTGTGCAGTCCCCATGCTTGTCTTCTGTGCTGTGCAGTCCCCATGCTTGTCTTCTGTGCTGTGCAGTCCCCATGTTTGTCTTCTGTGCTGTGCAATCCCCATGTTTGTCTTCTGTGCTGCGCAGTCCCCATGTTTGTCTTCTTTGCTGTGCAGTCCCCATGCTTGTCTTCTGTGCTGTGCAGTCCCCATGCTTGTCTTCTGTGCTGTGCAGTCCCCATGCTTGTCTTCTGTGCTGTGCTGTCCCCATGTTTGTCTTCTTTGTTGTGCAGTCCCCATGCTTGTCTTCTGTGCTGTGCAGTCCCCATGCTTGTCTTCTGTGCTGTGCAGTCCCCATGCTTGTCTTCTGTGCTGTGCAGTCTCCATGCTTGTCTTCTGTGCTGTGCAGTCCCCATGCTTGTCTTCTGTGCTGTGCAGTCCCCATGCTACTTTTCTGTGCTGTGCAGTCCCCATGCTACTTTTCTGTGCTGTGCAGTCCCCATGTTTGTCTTCTGTGATGTGCAGTCCCCATGCTTGTCTTCTGTGCTGTGCAGTCCCCATGTTTGTCTTCTGTGCTGTGCAGTCCCCATGCTTGTCTTCTGTGCCGTGCGGTCCCCATGCTACTTTTCTGTGCTGTGCAGTCCCCATGCTACTTTCATGTGCTGTGCAGTCCCCATGCTACTTGTCAGTGCTGTGCAGTCCCCATGCTACTTTCCTGTGCTGTGCAGTCCCCATGCTACTTTCCTGTGCTGTGCAGTCCCCATGCTACTTTCCTGTGCTGTGCAGTCCCCATGCTACTTTTCTGTGCTGTGCAGTCCCCATGCTACTTGTCAGTGCTGTGCAGTCCCCATGCTATTCTGTCTTGCTCTGTTGCTGTGTGCAGTCCCCATGCTTGTCTTCTGTGCTGTGCAGTCCCCATGTTTGTCTTCTGTGCTGTGCAGTCCCCATGCTTGTCTTCTGTGCTGTGCAGTCCCCATGTTTGTCTTCTGTGCTGTGCAGTCCCCATGCTTGTCTTCTGTGCTGTGCAGTCCCCATGCTTGTCTTCTGTGCTGTGCAGTCCCCATGCTACTTTTCTGTGCTGATCAATCCCCATGCTTGTTTTCTGTGCTGTGCAGTCCCCAAGCTACTTTTCTGTGCTGTGCAGTCCCCATGCTTGTCTTCTGTGCTGTGCTGTCCCCATGCTTGTCTTCTGTGCTGTGCAGTCCCCATGCTTGTCTTCTGTGCTGCGCAGTCCCCATGCTTGTCTTCTGTGCTGTGCAGTCCCCATGCTTGTCTTCTGTGCTGTACAGTCCCCATGCTTGTCTTCTGTGCTGTACAGTCCCCATGCTTGTCTTCTGTGCTGTGCAGTCCCCATGCTTGTCTTCTGTGCTGTGCAGTCCCCATGCTTGTCTTCTGTGCTGATCAGTCCCCATGCTACTTTTCTGTCCTGAGCAGTCCCCATGCTTGTCTTCTGTGCTGAGCAGTCCCCATGCTACTTTTCTGTGCTGTGCAGTCCCCATGCTTGTCTTCTGTGCTGTACAGTCCCCAAGCTACTTTTCTGTGCTGTGCAGTCCCCATGCTTGTCTTCTGTGCTGTGCAGTCCCCATGCTTGTCTTCTGTGCTGTGCAGTCCCCATGCTTGTCTTCTGTGCTGTGCAATCCCCATGCTACTTTTCTGTGCTGTGCAGTCCCCATGCTACTTTTGTGTGCTGTGCAGTCCCCATGCTTGTCTTCTGTGCTGTGCAGTCCCAATGCTTGTCTTCTGTGCTGTGCAGTCCCCATGCTTGTCTTCTGTGCTGTGCAGTCCCCATGCTTGTCTTCTGTGCTGTGCAATCCCCATGCTACTTTTCTGTGCTGTGCAGTCCCCATGCTACTTTTGTGTGCTGTGCAGTCCCCATGCTTGTCTTCTGTGCTGTGCAGTCCCCATGCTTGTCTTCTGTGCTGTGCAGTCCCCATGCTTGTCTTCTGTGCTGTGCAGTCCCCATGCTTGTCTTCTGTGCTGTGCAGTCCCCATGCTACTTTTCTGTGCTGTGCAGTCCCCATGCTACTTTTCTGTGCTGTGCAGTCCCCATGCTACTTTTCTGTGCTGTGCAGTCCCCATGCTTGTCTTCTGTGCTGATCAATCCCCATGCTTGTCTTCTGTGCTGTGCAGTCCCCATGCTACTTTCCTGTGCTGTGCAGTCCCCATGCTTGTCTTCTGTGCTGTGCAGTCCCCATGCTTGTCTTCTGTGCTGTGCAGTCCCCATGCTACTTTTCTGTGCTGTGCAGTCCCCATGCTTGTCTTCTGTGCTGTGCAGTCCCCATGCTTGTCTTCTGTGCTGTGCAGTCCCCATGCTTGTCTTCTGTGCTGTGCAGTCCCCATGCTTGTCTTCTGTGCTGATCAATCCCCATGCTTGTCTTCTGTGCTGTGCAGTCCCCATGCTACTTTTCAGTGCTGTGCAGTCCCCATGCTACTTTTCTGTGCTGCGCAGTCCCCATGCTACTTTTCTGTGCTGTGCAGTCCCCATGCTTGTCTTCTGTGCTGTGCAGTCCCCATGCTTGTCTTCTGTGCTGTGCAGTCCCCATGTTTGTCTTCTGTGCTGTGCAATCCCCATGTTTGTCTTCTGTGCTGCGCAGTCCCCATGTTTGTCTTCTTTGTTGTGCAGTCCCCATGCTTGTCTTCTGTGCTGTGCAGTCCCCATGCTTGTCTTCTGTGCTGTGCAGTCCCCATGCTTGTCTTCTGTGCTGTGCAGTCCCCATGCTTGTCTTCTTTGTTGTGCAGTCCCCATGCTTGTCTTCTGTGCTGTGCAGTCCCCATGCTTGTCTTCTGTGCTGTGCAGTCCCCATGCTTGTCTTCTGTGCTGTGCAGTCCCCATGCTTGTCTTCTGTGCTGTGCAGTCCCCATGCTTGTCTTCTGTGCTGTGCAGTCCCCATGCTACTTTTCTGTGCTGTGCAGTCCCCATGCTACTTTTCTGTGCTGTGCAGTCCCCATGTTTGTCTTCTGTGATGTGCAGTCCCCATGCTTGTCTTCTGTGCTGTGCAGTCCCCATGTTTGTCTTCTGTGCTGTGCAGTCCCCATGCTTGTCTTCTGTGCCGTGCGGTCCCCATGCTACTTTTCTGTGCTGTGCAGTCCCCATGCTACTTTCATGTGCTGTGCAGTCCCCATGCTACTTGTCAGTGCTGTGCAGTCCCCATGCTACTTTCCTGTGCTGTGCAGTCCCCATGCTACTTTCCTGTGCTGTGCAGTCCCCATGCTACTTTCCTGTGCTGTGCAGTCCCCATGCTACTTTTCTGTGCTGTGCAGTCCCCATGCTACTTGTCAGTGCTGTGCAGTCCCCATGCTACTTTTCTGTGCTGTGCAGTCCCCATGTTTGTCTTCTGTGATGTGCAGTCCCCATGCTTGTCTTCTGTGCTGTGCAGTCCCCATGTTTGTCTTCTGTGCTGTGCAGTCCCCATGTTTGTCTTCTGTGCTGTGCAGTCCCCATGTTTGTCTTCTGTGCTGTGCAGTCCCCATGCTTGTCTTCTGTGCTGTGCAGTCCCCATGTTTGTCTTCTGTGCTGTGCAGTCCCCATGCTTGTCTTCTGTGCTGTGCAGTCCCCATGCTTGTCTTCTGTGCTGTGCAGTCCCCATGCTACTTTTCTGTGCTGATCAATCCCCATGCTTGTTTTCTGTGCTGTGCAGTCCCCAAGCTACTTTTCTGTGCTGTGCAGTCCCCATGCTTGTCTTCTGTGCTGTGCTGTCCCCATGCTTGTCTTCTGTGCTGTGCAGTCCCCATGCTTGTCTTCTGTGCTGCGCAGTCCCCATGCTTGTCTTCTGTGCTGTGCAGTCCCCATGCTTGTCTTCTGTGCTGTACAGTCCCCATGCTTGTCTTCTGTGCTGTACAGTCCCCATGCTTGTCTTCTGTGCTGTACAGTCCCCATGCTTGTCTTCTGTGCTGTGCAGTCCCCATGCTTGTCTTCTGTGCTGATCAGTCCCCATGCTACTTTTCTGTCCTGAGCAGTCCCCATGCTTGTCTTCTGTGCTGAGCAGTCCCCATGCTACTTTTCTGTGCTGTGCAGTCCCTATGCTTGTCTTCTGTGCTGTACAGTCCCCAAGCTACTTTTCTGTGCTGTGCAGTCCCCATGCTTGTCTTCTGTGCTGTGCAGTCCCCATGCTTGTCTTCTGTGCTGCGCAGTCCCCATGCTTGTCTTCTGTGCTGCGCAGTCCCCATGCTTGTCTTCTGTGCTGTACAGTCCCCATGCTTGTCTTCTGTGCTGTACAGTCCCCATACTTGTCTTCTGTGCTGTGCTATCCCCATGCTTGTCTTCTGTGCTGTACAGTCCCCATGCTTGTCTTCTGTGCTGTACAGTCCCCATGCTTGTCTTCTGTGCTGTGCAGTCCCCATGCTTGTCTTCTGTGCTGTGCAGTCACCATGCTACTTTCCTGTGCTGTGAAGTCCCCATGCTTGTCTTCTGTGTTGTGCAGTCCCCATGCTTGTCTTCTGTGCTGTGCAGTCCCCATGTTTGTCTTCTGTGCTGTGCAGTCCCCATGCTACTTTCCTGTGCTGTGAAGTCCTCATGCTTGTCTTCTGTGTTGTGCAGTCCCCATGCTTGTCTTCTGTGCTGTGCAGTCCCCATGCTACTTTCCTGTGCTGTGAAGTCCCCATGCTTGTCTTCTGTGCTGTGCAGTCCCCATGCTTGTCTTCTGTGCTGTGCAGTCCCCATGCTTGTCTTCTGTGCTGTACAGTCCCCATGCTTGTCTTCTGTGCTGTACAGTCCCCATGCTTGTCTTCTGTGTTGTACAGTCCCCATGCTACTTTCCTGTGCTGTGAAGTCCCCATGCTTGTCTTCTGTGCTGTGCAGTCCCCATGCTTGTCTTCTGTGCTGTACAGTCCCCGTGCTTGTCTTCTGTGCTGTGCAGTCCCCATGCTTGTCTTCTGTGCTGTACAGTCCCCATGCTTGTCTTCTGTGCTGTGCAGTCCCCATGCTACTTTCCTGTGCTGTGAAGTCCCCATGCTTGTCTTCTGTGCTGTGCAGTCCCCATGCTTGTCTTCTGTGCTGTGCAGTCCCCATGCTTGTCTTCTGTGCTGTGCAATCCCCATGCTTGTCTTCTATGCTGTGCAGTCCCCATGCTTGTCTTCTGTGCTGTGCAGTCCCCATGCTTGTCTTCTGTGCTGTACAGTCCCCATGCTTTTCTTCTGTGCTGCGCAGTCCCCATGCTTCTCTTCTGTGCTGTGCAGTCCCCATGCTTGTCTTTTGTGTTGTGCAGTCCCCATGCTTGTCTTCTGTGCTGTACAGTCCCCATGCTACTTTTCTGTCCTGAGCAGTCCCCATGCTTGTCTTCTGTGCTGATCAATCCCCATGCTTGTCTTCTGTGCTGTGCAGTCCCCATACTTGTCTTCTGTGCTGTGCAGTCCCCATGCTACTTTTCTGTGCTGTGCAGTCCCCATGCTTGTCTTCTGTGCTGTACAGTCCCCATGCTACTTTTCTGTCCTGAGCAGTCCCCATGCTTGTCTTCTGTGCTGTGCAGTCCCCATGCTTGTCTTCTGTGCTGTGCAGTCCCCATGCTACTTTTCTGTGCTGTGCAGTCCCCATGCTTGTCTTCTGTGCTGTGCAGTCCCCATGCTTGTCTTCTGTGCTGTGCAGTCCCCATGCTTGTCTTCTGTGCTGAGCAGTCCCCATGCTTGTCTTCTGTGCTGTGCAGTCCCCATGCTTGTCTTCTGTGCTGTGCAGTCCCCATGCTTGTCTTCTGTGCTGTGCAGTCCCCATGCTTGTCTTCTGTGCTGTGTAGTCCCCATGCTTGTCTTCTGTGCTGTGCAGTCCCCATGCTTGTCTTCTGTGCTGTGTAGTCCCCATGCTTGTCTTCTGTGCTGTGCAGTCCCCATGCTTGTCTTCTGTGCTGATCAATCCCCATGCTTGTCTTCTGTGCTGTGCAGTCCCCATGCTTGTCTTCTGTGCTGTGCAGTCCCCATGCTTGTCTTCTGTGCTGTGCAGTCCCCATGCTACTTTTCTGTCCTGAGCAGTCCCCATGCTTGTCTTCTGTGTTGTGCTGTCCCTATGCTTGTCTTTTGTGCTGATCAATCCACATGCTTGTCTTCTGTGCTGTGCAGTCCCCATGCTTGTCTACTGTGCTGTGCAGTCCCCATGCGTGTCTTCTGTGCAGTGCAGTCCCCATGCTTGTCTTCTGTGCTGTGCAGTCCCCATGCTTGTCTTCTGTGCTGTGCAGTCCCCATGCTTGTCTTCTGTGCTGTGCAGTCCCCATGCATGTCTTCTGTGCTGATCAATCCCCATGCTTGTCTTCTGTGCTGTGCAGTCCCCATGCTTGTCTTCTGTGCTGCGCAGTCCCCATGTTTGTCTTCTTTGTTGTGCAGTCCCCATGCTTGTCTTCTGTGCTGTGCAGTCCCCATGCTTGTCTTCTGTGCTGTGCAGTCCCCATGCTTGTCTTCTGTGCTGTGCAGTCCCCATGCTTGTCTTCTGTGCCGTGCGGTCCTCATGCTTGTCTTTTGTGTTGTGCAGTCCCCATGCTTGTCTTCTGTGCTGTGCAATCCCCATGCTACTTTCCTGTGCTGTGCAGTCCCCATGCTTGTCTTCTATGCTGTGCAGTCCCCATGCTACTTTTCTGTGCTGTGCAGTCCCTATGCTACTTTTCTGTGCTGTGCAGTCCCCATGCTACTTTTCTGTGCTGTGCAGTCCCCATGCTTGTCTTCTGTGCTGATCAGTCCCCATGCTACTTTTCTGTGCTGTGCAGTCCCCATGCTTGTCTTCTGTGCTGTGCAGTCCCCATGCTACTTTCCTGTGCTGTGCAGTCCCCATGCTACCTGTCTGTTCTGTGCAGTCCCCATGTTTGTCTTCTGTGCTGTGCAGTCCCCATGCTTGTCTTCTGTGCTGATCAGTCCCCATGCTACTTTTCTGTGCTGTGCAGTCCCCATGCTTGTCTTCTGTGCTGTGCAGTCCCCATGCTACTTTCCTGTGCTGTGCAGTACCCATGCTATCTGTCTGTGTTGTGCAGTCCCCATGCTTGTCTTCTGTGCTGTGCAGTCCCTATGCTACGTTTCTGTGCTGTGCACTCCCCATGCTACTTTTCTGTGCTGTGCAGTCCCCATGCTACTTTTCTGTGCTGTGCAGTCCCCATGCGTGTCTTCTGTGCTGAGCAGTCCCCATGTTTGTCTTCCGTGATGTGCAGTCCCCATGCTACTTTTCTGTGCTGTGCAGTCCCCATGCTTGTCTTCTGTGCTGTGCAGTCCCCATGCTACTTTTCTGTGCTGTGCAGTCCCCATGATTGTCTTCTGTGCTGAGCAGTCCCCATGCTACTTTTCTGTGCTGTGCAGTCCCCATGCTTGTCTTCTGTGCTGTGCAGCCCCCATGCTTGTCTTCTGTGCTGTGCAGTCCCCATGCTACTTTTCTGTGCTGTGCAGTCCCCATGCTACTTTTCTGTGCTGTGCAGTCCCCATGCTTGTCTTCTGTGCTGTGCAGACCCCATGCTACTTTTCTGTGCTGTGTACCCATGCTACTTTTCTGTGCTGTGCAGTCCCCATACTTGTTTTCTGTGCTGATCAGTCCCCATGTTTGTTTTCTGTGCTGTGCAGTCCCCATGCTTGACTTCTGTGCTGTGCAGTCCCCACGCTTGTCTTCTGTGCTGATCAGTCCCCATGCTTGTCTTCTGTGCTGTGCAGTCCCCATGCTTGTCTTCTGTGCTGTGCAGTCCCCATGCTACTTGTCTGTGCTGTGCAGTCCCCATGCTACTTGTCTGTGCTGTGCAGTCCCCATGCTTGTCTTCTGTGCTGTGCAGTCCCCATGCTACTTGTCTGTGCTGTGCAGTCCCCATGCTTGTCTTCTGTGCTGAGCAGTCCCCATGCTACTTTTCTGTGCTGTGCAGTCCCCATGCTTGTCTTCTGTGCTGTGCAGCCCCCATGCTTGTCTTCTGTGCTGTGCAGTCCCCATGCTACTTTTCTGTGCTGTGCAGTCCCCATGCTACGTTTCTGTGCTGTGCAGTCCCCATGCTTGTCTTCTGTGCTGTGCAGACCCCATGCTACTTTTCTGTGCTGTGTACCCATGCTACTTTTCTGTGCTGTGCAGTCCCCATGCTACTTTTCTGTGCTGTGCAGTCCCCATGCTTGTCTTCTGTGCTGTGCAGTCCCCATGCTACTTTTCTGTGCTGTGCAGTCCCCATGCTTGTCTTCTGTGCTGTGCAGTCCCCATGCTACTTTTCTGTGCTGTGCAGTTCCCAAGCTTGTCTTCTGTGCTGTGCAGTCCCCATGCTTGACTTCTGTGCTGTGCAGTCCCCATGCTTGTTTTCTGTGCTGATCAGTCCCCATGTTTGTTTTCTGTGCTGTGCAGTCCCCATGCTTGACTTCTGTGCTGTGCAGTCCCCATGCTTGTTTTCTGTGCTGTGCAGTCCCCATGCTACTTTTCTGTGCTGTGCAGTCCCCATGCTTGTCTTCTGTGCTGATCAGTCCCCATGCTACTTTTCTGTGCTGTGCAGTCCCCATGCTACTTTTCTGTGCTGTGCAGTCCCCATGCTTGTCTTCTGTGCTGTGCAGTCCCCATGCTACTTTTCTGTGCTGTGCAGTCCCCATGCTTGTCTTCTGTGCTGATCAGTCCCCATGCTACTTTTCTGTGCTGTGCAGTCCCCATGCTACTTTTCTGTGCTGTGCAGTCCCCATGCTTCTCTTCTGTGCTGTGCAGTCCCCATGCTACTTTTCTGTGCTGTGCAGTCCCCATGCTTGTCTTCTGTGCTGATCAGTCCCCATGCTACTTTTCTGTGCTGTGCAGTCCCCATGCTTGTCTTCTGTGCTGTGCAGTCCCCATGCTACTTGTCTGTGCTGTGCAGTCCCCATGCTACTTGTCTGTGCTGTGCAGTCCCCATGCTACCTGTCTGTGCTGTGCAGTCCCATGCTTGTCTTCTGTGCTGTGCAGTCCCCATGCTACTTGTCTGTGCTGTGCAGTCCCCATGCTTGTCTTCTGTGCTGTGCAGTCCCCATGCTTGTCTTCTGTGCTGTGCAGTCCCCATGCTTGTCTTCTGTGCTGTGCAGTCCCCATGCTACTTTTCTGTGCTGTGCAGTCCCCATGCTTGTCTTCTGTGCTGTGCAGTCCCCATGCTACTTTTCTGTGCTGTGCAGTCCCCATGCTTGTCTTCTGTGCTGTGCAGTCCCCATGCTACTTTCCTGTGCTGTGCAGTACCCATGCTACTTGTCTGTGCTGTGCAGTCCCCATGCTACCTGTCTGTGCTGTGCAGTTCCATGCTTGTCTTCTGTGCTGTGCAGTCCCTATGCTACGTTTCTGTGCTGTGCAGTCCCCATGTTTGTCTTCTGTGCTGTGCAGTCCCCACGCTTGTCTTCTGTGCTGTGCAGTCCCCATGCTTGTCTTCTATGCTGTGCAGTCCCCATGCTACTTTTCTGTGCTGTGCAGTCCCCATGCTTGTCTTCTGTGCTGTGCAGACCCCATCCTACTTTTCTGTGCTGTGCAGTCCCTATGCTACTTTCCTGTGCTGTACAGTCCCCATGCTTGTCTTCTGTGCTGTGCAGTCCCTATGCTACTTTTCTGTGCTGTGCAGTCCCCATGCGTGTCTTCTGTGCTGAGCAGTCCCCATGCTACTTTTCTGTGCTGTGCAGTCCCCATGTTTGTCTTCTGTGTTGTGCAGTCCCCATGCTACTTTTCTGTGCTGTGCAGTCCCCATGCTTGTCTTCTGTGCTGTGCAGACCCCATGCTACTTTTCTGTGCTGTGCAGTCCCCATGCTACTTTCCTGTGCTGTACAGTCCCCGTGCTACTTGTCTGTTCTGTGCAGTCCCCATGCTTGTCTTTTGTGCTGTGCAGTCCCCATGCTTGTCTTCTGTGCTGATCAGTCCCCATGCTACTTTTCTGTGCTGTGCAGTCCCCATGCTACTTTTGTGTGCTGTGCAGTCCCCATGTTTGTCTTCTGTGCTGTGCAGTCCCCATGCTTGTCTTCTGTGCTGTGCAGTCCCCATGCTACTTTTCTGTGCTGTGCAGTCCCCATGCTTGTCTTCTGTGCTGTGCAGTCCCCATGCTTGTCTTCTGTGCTGTGCAGTCCCCATGCTTGTCTTCTGTGCTGTGCAGTCCCCATGCTTGTCTTCTGTGCTGTGCAGTCCCCATGCTTGTCTTCTGTGCTGTGCAGTCCCCATGCTACTTTTCTGTGCTGTGCAGTCCCCATGCTTGTCTTCTGTGCTGATCAGTCCCCATGCTTGTCTTCTGTGCTGTGCAGTCCCCATGCTTGTCTTCTGTGCTGTGCAGTCCCCATGCTTGTCTTATGTGCTGTGCAGTCCCCATGCTTGTCTTCTGTGCTGTGCAGTCCCCATGCTTGTCTTCTGTGCTGTGCAGTCCCCATGCTTGTCTTCTGTGCTGTGCAGTCCCCATGCTTGTCTTCTGTGCTGTGCAGTCCCCATGCTTGTCTTCTGTGCTGCGCAGTCCCCATGTTTGTCTTCTTTGTTGTGCAGTCCCCATGCTTGTCTTCTGTGCTGTGCAGTCCCCATGCTTGTCTTCTGTGCTGTGCAGTCCCCATGCTTGTCTTCTGTGCTGTGCAGTCCCCATGCTTGTCTTCTGTGCTGTGCAGTCCCCATGCTTGTCTGTGCTGTGCAGTCCCCATGCTTGTCTTCTGTGCTGTGCAGTTCCCATGCTTGTCTTCTGTGCTGCGCAGTCCCCATGTTTGTCTTCTTTGTTGTGCAGTCCCCATGCTTGTCTTCTGTGCTGTGCAGTCCCCATGCTTGTCTTCTGTGCTGTGCAGTCCCCATGCTTGTCTTCTGTGCTGTGCAATCCCCATGCTACTTTTCTGTGCTGTGCAGTCCCCATGCTACTTTTCTGTGCTGTGCAGTCCCCATGCTTGTCTTCTGTGCTGTGCAGTCCCCATGCTACTTTCCTGTGCTGTGAAGTCCCCATGTTTGTCTTCTGTGCTGTGCAGTCCCCATGCTTGTCTTCTGTGCTGTGCAGTCCCCATGCTTGTCTTCTGTGCTGTGCAGTCCCCATGCTTGTCTTCTGTGCTGTGCAGTTCCCAAGCTTGTCTTCTGTGCTGTGCAGTCCCCATGTTTGTCTTCTGTGCTGTGCAGTCCCCATGCTTGTCTTCTGTGCTGTGCAGTCCCCATGCTTGTCTTCGGTGCTGTGCAGTCCCCATGCTACTTTTCTGTGCTGTGCAGTCCCCATGTTTGTCTTCTGTGCTATGCAGTTCCCAAGCTTGTCTTCTGTGATGTGCAGTCCCCATGTTTGTCTTCTGTGCTGTGTAGTCCCCATGTTTGTCTTCTGTGCTGTGCAATCCCCATGCTTGTCTTCTGTGCTGTGCAGTCCCAATGCTACTTTTCTGTGCTGTGCAGTCCCCATGCTACTTGTCTGTGCTGTGCAGTTCCCATGCTACTTTGCTGTGCTGCATAGTCCCTATGCTTGTCTTCTGTGCTGTGCAGTTCGCATGCTACTTTTCTGTGCTGTGCAGTCCCCATGCTTGTCTTCTGTGCTGTACAGTCCCCATGCTACTTTTCTGTGCTGTGCAGTCCCCATGCTTGTCTTCTGTGCTGTGCGGTCCCCATACTTGTTTTCTGTGCTGTGCAATCCCCATGCTACTTGTGTGTGCTGTGCAGTCCCCATGTTTGTCTTCTGTGATGTGCTGTCCCCATGCTACTTGTCTGTGCTGTGCAGTCCCCATGCTACTTGTCTGTGCTGTGCAGTCCCCATGCTACTTGTCTGTGCTGTGCAGTCCCCATGCTACTTGTCTGTGCTGTGCAGTCCCCATGCTTGTCTTCTGTGCTGTGCAGTCCCCATGCTACTTGTCTGTGCTGTGCGGTCCCTATGCTACTTGTCTGTGCTGTGCAATCCCTATGCTACTTTTCTGTGCTGTGCAGTCCCCATGCTACTTGTCTGTGCTGTGCAGTCCCCATGTTTGTCTTCTGTGCTGTGCAATCCCCATGCTACTTGTCTGTGCTGTGCGGTCCCTATGCTACTTTTCTGTGCTGTGCAGTCCCCATGCTACTTTTCTGTGCTGTGCAGTCCCCATGCTACTTTTCTGTGCTGTGTAGTCCCCATGCTACTCTCCTGTGCTGTGCAATTCTACAAGTCTTTTTAAACACTATTTTTTCACTGAAAAGGACAGGACTCGTTATTTTCTCACCAACTCTGTTGTCACGATTTAAATTCGCTCTCGCGCTTTATGACAGAGCGACGTCGTGCGAGAAGTTGACATTTTGTTCTTTTTTGTGGGTGTCGTAATTACAATCCAAGACATCACGTTGACTACGATTTCATTTTTCTTCTTTTCTTTCTTTTTCTTTTAGTTATTCAGTGGCAAAATACTATCTCTCTATCTCAGCTGATGACTTTGCTTTCACCCCTTTCGTGTCTGCACTCCTAAACGGTCTCCGACTTCGCGAGAGAGCGAGGAGATAGATTGCTAAATTCAGCAATATATAATTTTGACTAAGGATTCCATTACGTAGATGGCTCATTGTGAGTCGGTGCCTGAAGGGTAACGTGTGGAATTCATAGACGCACTTGATTTATAACTTATTCTCCCATCTCTCCCGCCCCTGGGATTGAACCACGGCACAGCGCCTCGCTGCAAAGCCCAACGCCTTAGCATACTGGACCATCTACACCTCCTAAAAAAGAGGCTATCAATAGTCCAGCAGAGGCTTCGGGTTGGCTTTGAACTCATGAGGGCACAAGGGGAGAGCACTGGGATGTGAGCTGCCAGGATCTTTTTTTATTTTGACGTACGTGTATAGAGTACGTCCTAGACGCACTTGGCACGGAGCAAAGACAGAACCAGAGAGGTGGATCAGTTACTCTCTTACTAGTATTGTAATAATGACAGCAACCGGATCCGAATATGTTCCTCTTCAAAAGAGAGAATCTCCGACATTTGAGATTTGTTTCGTTTCGTGAAAGAAGCTGTTTCTGTGTCAAGGATTTCGTAACTATAGAAAATAAGTTATCATTCCACAAATTGAACTGTTTCTCTTAATTAAGCAGTGCAACAAATTTGGTTACGAATGTTTCTTGAGCCAAGTGTACTGCAGCCATGCCCATAGAATAACTCTCTCACTCTGTCTCTCTCCCTCTCATCTGTCTTTCTTACTCTCTTTTTTCTCTATATATATTCCTCTCTTTCTCTCTCTTTCTCTTTCTTTATACCTTTCTCTTTCTCTCTCTTTCTCTTTCTTTATACCTTTCTCTTTCTCTCTCTTTCTTTTACATTTGCATGCTGTTTTCAAATAATGCACAATTCTCGAAGTTCTTTCGTTGTCTACAAACCCTTATCAACACCACTAAGGCACAGAAAAACCATTTAGGAACTACTCTGAAAATAATTATCTGTCCCAGGTCTTCATAGGATAACAGTTGATTTAATCTTGAAGCACGTCATCAGGGGGTTATAGATTTCCCTGGGTTGCCTCCCAAGTGACGTCACCCGTGTCACACATCACCTATCGTCTGTCGTGCTGAGTGGTGGTAGTTTTGTCGTGACGTCTGCAGCTGCCATTCCTCATCTGGACAAAGTCATGCGGCTCTGTTTGTGTGGGGACTGCTTTGGCTTGCATAATCGTGTCTATTCCTGTAGCTTGCGGTTATCTGGAGTCGGGATCGACCAACAGCTGCCCTTCATGCTGACACCCAAGGGAGCAGGCGGCAGAAGTGGGGAGACAGCATGGAAGATGTGGTCTGGATAGGACGGTGTTCGTTGGTGAGGGTTTCAGCGTCTGCTACGACGAGCAAACTGAGGATGTCTTAAAAGTAACAGATGACAACAAAAATAGCCACTTTAGCTCCGTTAGTTGAAGAATTGCCTAAAAGATGACGGAAATTTACCGTGAGAACGAGGTCGGTACTTTTGCATTCTGGTCTGACATGCAGTGAGTGTCAAGGGAAGCCACGAGTTAGTCCCGCACAGCGAAGAGAGTGTCAAGGGAGTTAGTCCCGCACAGCGAAGAGAGTGTCAAGGGAGTTAGTCCCGCACAGCGAAGAGAGTGTCAAGGGAAGCCACGAGTTAGTCCCGCACAGCGAAGAGAGTGTCAAGGGAGTTAGTCCCGCACAGCGAAGAGAGTGTCAAGGGAAGCCACGAGTTAGTCCCGCACAGCGAAGAGAGTGTCAAGGGAGTTAGTCCCGCACAGCGAAGAGAGTGTCAAGGGAGTTAGTCCCGCACAGCGAAGAGAGTGTCAAGGGAGTTAGTCCCGCACAGCGAAGAGAGTGTCAAGGGAGTTAGTCCCGCACAGCGAAGAGAGTGTCAAGGGAGTTAGTCCCGCACAGCGAAGAGAGTGTCAAGGGAGTTAGTCCCGCACAGCGAAGAGAGTGTCAAGGGAGTTAGTCCCGCACAGCGAAGAGAGTGTCAAGGGAGTTAGTCCCGCACAGCGAAGAGAGTGTCAAGGGAGTTAGTCCCGCACAGCAAAGAGAGTGTCAAGGGAGTTAGTCCCGCACAGCGAAGTGAGTGTCAAGGGAGTTAGTCCCGCACAGCGAAGAGAGTGTCAAGGGAGTTAGTCCCGCACAGCAAAGAGAGTGTCAAGGGAGTTAGTCCCGCACAGCGAAGAGAGTGTCAAGGGAGTTAGTCCCGCACAGCGAAGTGAGTGTCAAGGGAGTTAGTCCTGCACAGCGAAGTGAGTGTCAAGGGAAGCCACGAGTTAGTCCCGCACAGCAAAGAGAGTGCTGCAGTTTGGATAAATAGTGTGTCTAGTAAGCTCCTGCTGGAAAGTTCGTGACGTACTTAGCGAAATCGTGTTTGTGTGCTTTACTGATTGATTGTCAATCATGCTCTTCAATCAGCCATGCATTATTAAATACGTTCAAGCCGGTTCATTTCGATGAGATGATTGATTGAAATCAATTAATGACTTGTTTTAAAAATCAAACTACGAATGATTGAATGTATGTATAAAGAAACGAGAAGACTAACTACACATGAAGATACGAATGAATGAACAGCTTAATGATAAATAAATGAACATCGAATATATAATCTTTAATGATCAATAAACTAATGAACGAATGAGTTAATATATTAATAAGCA
This sequence comes from Theodoxus fluviatilis, assembly GCA_034096865.1. Lineage (NCBI taxonomy): Eukaryota > Metazoa > Mollusca > Gastropoda > Cycloneritida > Neritidae > Theodoxus > Theodoxus fluviatilis. The sequence goes on from JAWQFJ010018532.1 coordinate 23,883, forward strand.
AACAGACGAACAAATGAGCGAGTGAATGAATGATTGACGAAGGAAAAATGAAATAAGAAATGAAATAAATGGATGATTCACGAATGAATGAACGCATGCATCCATGCATGAATGAATGAAGGAATGAAAATCGGTGAACGAATGTATGGCTAAATGGAATGGCGAATAAATGAATGAATGAAACTTTCGAAGTTGACACAATTACGCAAGTGAGCTCATATGTGGAGGGCCCTTCCTCCTTCCTCAAGCATCCTACACCGCCATTGCTTAAGTTCGGCTCCACGCTAGGGGGCAAACTTCCTGTTCCTCTCCTCCTTCCTCTTGCTTTCGTCTCGAGATGCTGTCAGATTTGGGTCGTGGCGGGTTTACCAACTAAATTGCCTGTCCTTCTCCCTCGCTCTCCCGCGACAGGCTGTCGCAGCCTCCTCTTGTCGTCCATGTTTAATCATCTTCCCCCATGTTATCTCGTCGCCGGTACAGACGCATCAAAGAGGAGCCCCCGAACCTCCAGGGCCACGTGTGTTGACCCGGAAGCACTCCCCATGGAGATTCCAGTTGGACATCTCTTCCTCGACCTCAGAGAAGCTACCGTTGATGTTTGCTCTTGGTCTGGCGGTAGTGGCCCTGCTGCGATGGAAGTTTTTCCAGGACTTTCGTTCTCGAGGAAACGTCCTTCGAGTTTCGCCGTTGCCGTGTTCCGCTCTCTGTTCAAGCTGGCACTGAGAGGTCATCCAGACGCGATCGATTTAGCAATACTTCTGGCTGTCGCTCGACCCTCTCCTCTGGCAGCGTCTTGGACAGTGCTGTGGGTACATCATTGAGGTTTTGATGAAAACTCGTCCTCGCTCTGAGAATGCAGGGATGGGGGGGTGGAGGGTGGGGGTGGGGGCGTGGAGGGATGGGGGTGGGGGTGGGGTGGGGAGATGGGAGTTGGGGGTGGGGATGGGGGGACGAGGAAGAGATACAGAGAGAGAGAGAGAGAGAGAGAGAGAGAGAGAGAGAGAGAGAGAGAGAGAGAGAGAGAGTCATACGGTCAGACAGTCAAACAGACAGATACATAGAAACACACACACACACACCGACAGACCCCCCCCTCTCGACAGACACACGCACACACACACGCATACACACGCACACACACACGCACACACACACACACACACACACACACACACACAACCAGACATACAGACGTGCAGACTGACCGGTCCAATGGTGCTGGTAACAATAGAGGCAGCATTAGGAAAATTATCATCTGGTCAGCGTTGGTCATGGTGGGGGTCCACAGGAGACTGTACACTGGACATTGGAGGGACCTATTGTCAGTCTGTACACTGGACATTGGAGGGACCTATTGTTAGTCTGTACACTGGACATTGGAGGGGCCTATTGTCAGTCTGTACACTGGACATTGGAGGGGCCTATTGTCAGACTGTACACTGGAAATTGGAGAGACCTATTGCCAGTCTGTACACTGGACATTGGAGAGACCTATTGTCAGACTGTACACTAAACATTGGAGAGACCTATTGTCAGTCTGTACACTGGACATTGGAGGGACCTATTGTCAGTCTGTACACTGGACATTGGAGGGACCTATTGTCAGTCTGTACACTGGACATTGGAGGGACCTATTGTCAGTCTGTACACTGGACATTGGAGGGACCTATTGTCAGTCTGTACACTGGACATTGGAGGGACCTATTGTCAGTCTGTACACTGGACATTGGAGGGACCTATTGTCAGTCTGTACACTGGACATTGGAGAGACCTATTGTCAGTCTGTACACTGGACATTGGAGAGACCTATTGTCAGTCTGTACACTGGACATTGGAGGGACCTATTGTCAGTCTGTACACTGGACATTGGAGGGACCTATTGTCAGTCTGTCTGAATGGCTGACTGTAGAAAAAGAGACACTTGACATATCGAGTTCATATTGTGCTTCTCTCGCCCTTTGTGCAGCAGTACAGTACACGACCTTTGAAAGTTCGGTGACCTGAAAGTTACTCTTGAGTGATCTCTTGCCTTTATGTCTTTTTGACCTTTGTGGCTCGTCTCCGTTCTTTGGTCACTATGTGTAACCGCATCCCCCTCCTCTCTCTCTCTCTCTTTCTCTCTCTCTCTCTCTGTCTCTCTCTCTGTCTCTCTCTCTCTGTCTCTCCTCTCTCTCTCTGTCTCTCTCTCCCTCTCTCTCTATCTCTCTATCTCTCTCTCTCTCTCTCTCTCTGTCTCTCTCTCTCTCCCTCTCTCTCTCTCTCTCTCTCTCTGTCTCTCTCTCTCTCTGTCTCTCTCTCTCTCTCTGTCTCTCTCTCCCTCTCTCTCTCTCTCTCTGTCTCTCTCTCTGTCTCTCTGTCTCTCCCTCTCTCTCTCTCTCTCTCTCTGTCTCTCTCTCTCTTTCTGATTGAGTGTATGTGTGTGTGTGTGTGTGTGTCTGTGTGTGAGTGTGTGTGTGTGTGTGTGTGTGTGTGTGTGTGCGCGCGCGCACGCATGCATTTTATATGAGAGGCAGAGAGGCACACATCATCATCATCATCATCATCATCATCATCATCTTCATCGACATCGTCCATGACACTTTTATCCTTTTCATTGTCGCTGCTGACGTCGTCATCGCCGCCATCGTCGTTATCGTCGCCCATTCTCTGTGCAGGGTGTTCATCGTCAGCCTGGCGGTGTTCGACCTCCTGAACTGCGCCCTGGCCCTGCCTGCAGAAATCGCGGACCTTCGCTATGACTACCACTTCCACCTCCCCGTCGTCTGCAAACTGATGCGGTTCTCCATCACCCTCAACACCACAGGCTCTGCATCCATCCTCCTGGCCATCGCTGTCGACAGGTGAGGAGGGAGGAAGGAGATAAGGAATGAAATGAATGAGTGAAAGAGTGGATGGACGGATGAGAATGAGAGAGAAAGACAGAGAGAGATGCAGTGGCAACGGAGGAGTGACTGAAAGAGAAAGTGACAAAAATATTGAGACAGAGACAGACACCTCTCTCCTCTCTCTCTCTCTCCTCTCTCGCTCTCTCTCTCTCTCTCCTCTCTCTCTCTCTCTCTCTCTCTCTCTCTCTCTCTCTCTCTCTCTCTCCTCTCTCTCCTCTCTCATCCCGCTCTCTCTCTCTCTCCCTCTCTCTCTCTCTGTCTTTCCTTCTCTCCATGTTCTCTCCACATTCTCTTCTCTCACCTTCCCCCTTCCCCCCTCCCCCCTCTCTCTCCTCTCTCTCTCTCTCCTCCTCTCTCTCCTCTCTCACTCACTCGCTCTCTTTCTCTCTCTCTCTGTTCGTCCCTCCCTTTCCTTTCTTTTCTGGCTGTGCTCTGCCTGCCTGCCTGCCTGCCTGCCTGCTCTCTCTCTCCTCTCTCTCATCTCTCGTCTCATCATCTCTCTCCTCATCTCCTCTCTCTCATCTTCCTCATCTCTCTCCCTCTCTCTCTGCTCTTCTCTCTCGCTCTTATCTCTCTCCCTCTTCTCTCTCGCTCTCTCTCTAGCTAGAGCTCGTACGGATCTCTCTCTTCTTCTCTCATCTCTCTCACTCTCTCTGTTCTGTCCCTTTTTTTTGTCTGTCAGTCTGTCTACCTGCCTGCCTGCCTACCTGCCTGCCTGCCTGCCTGCCCGCCT
>JAWQFJ010018533.1:0-5000 GCA_034096865.1 Theodoxus fluviatilis
TCCTGATACTTCATTGTTCGTTCTGTTTGTGTCTTCGTTTGCTCTTGTTCCTTGCATCTCCAACATTGTTTGTCCCTGCTGCGTTTGCACTTTGATTCACAAGGACGATACTGACTTTCATCATGGACGTCTGGCCGATTGGCAGATCGTGGATGGTCCCATCTTCTGTGATCACTTGGGCCGAAATGCCAAGCCTCAGGGGTACTTTATCGAGGAGCATTGTATCCAAGAACGTGAAATTATTTTCAATGCTGTTTTGTGATGAACTTGACAAATTGGTGCAACACCAGCTCATTACGACCACTTTTCTTGACTGGAGACAAATATACTACTCCACATATGTTTTGCGTCGCATTTTGTGTTGAAATTCGTGAAATAACGTTGCTTGATTTGCATCATTGGTTGTTTGATACTGACAACAGCAGAATTAATCATTGTCACCACATTATTGACCAAGTAAACGTTAACTTTAGAATGCGGCTCCCTAACCCAACCCACAAAATTCGACGTGAACAGTGCTAAGGTCAAACCTGGATGTATTGATGAGTACAGAACATAATCACTTTAGTCTTGCGTGTTGGTAAATCATGCCTTAACAACTGCTTCAAAGGCTATTGAATGATACAGAGATGGCTAGAGGTGTCGGAATGCTTAAAACTGGGTGATCTTAGCGCCAAGTTTCACTGGCCTTGAATGTCACCCATAGTGTGGTCTCACGGATGTAGAACCGGTACCAAACTACAGATGCCGTCTCAAGAAGGCATTCTGATGGAAGAACTCGTATAACCACTCAGCGGGAATACATATTTCTTGTCATGTAAGCTCGCCGACTCTCATCCTGGACCGTAACTCAGGTTCAAAACGAGCTCTGCCACGCAAATGGGATTGAAACCGTGAGGAGGAGACTTAATGAAGGTGGCTTGAGGTCAAGAGCATCTGCAATCCTCATTCCCTCGACCCAGCAGCACAGGTAAGCAAGACTTACCTGGGCACAGCAGCAGGTCACACGAACCATTGCTGGCCGGAAGCCCGTCTTGTTTACGGACAAATCCAGATTTTGCGTGGACTTTCAGCTCGCCGGCAGAGAATGTGGAGGAGTAGGAATCAGCGACTCTGCAATGTGTATGTGGCCCAGCGTGACCGTTATGTAGGCGGCTCCCTGATGGTGTGGGGAAGAATCAGCGACTCTACAATGTGTATGTGGCCCAGCGTGACCGTTATGTAGGCGGCTCCCTGATGGTGTGGGGAGGAATCAGCGACTCTACAATGTGTATGTGGCCCAGCGTGACCGTTATGGAGGCGGCTCCCTGATGGTCTGGGGAGGAATCAGCGACTCTACAATGTGTATGCGGCCCAGCGTGACCGTTATGGAGGCGGCTCCCTGATGGTGTGGGGAGGAATCAGCGACTCTACACTGTGTATGTGGCCCAGCGTGACCGTTATGGAGGCGGCTCCCTAATGGTCTGGGCCCGTATTCACAACGGCGATTTATCTTTGTAACACTCGATTTATCCCCTAGCCCCGCGTTATCTTGATCGGTTAGATAAGGTACGCTCGTCTGAGGATCATAGGTTGCGCTTTGCTATAGATACTGGTTTCCAGCCAAGGGAGAGCGAAACAGGCAGTTGGAATCGTCTGAGTTTAGAGATAAATCGGGGTTAAAATATATCGCCGTCAAATCGCCGTTGTGAATACGGGCCCAGAGGAGGAATCGGCGTGCAGAGAAAGACAGACCTCCACGTGCTCTTGAACGGATCCTTGACAGCGGTCAGACACCCATTGTGAGACCCCACGGTGGAGCCATCGGCCCGGAGTTCATCTCATGGATGACAACGCTCGTCCACACAGAGCACGCATTGTGGACCAGTAGCTTGACGACGAATCAATCGAGCGAATGGAGTGGCCAGCCAGGTCTCCGGATTTGAATCCCACAGAACACGTTTGGGGCATGTTCGGGGGAGCCGGCCGTGCACGTGTCAACCAGCCCCGTTAGCTGAATGAACTTGGACAGGCTCTTCAGAGGGAGTGGGACAGGATTCCCCAGCAGAAGGTCCGGGATCTCATCTGTTCCATGAGGAGTCGCTGTCAGGCTGTCATTCGGATGCGTGCGGTAACACGCGTTACTGACATATCGTTTTGTGCTGATCTGTGAATATGTATGTCTGTCTGTCTTCCTGTGTATGTGTCTGTGTCTGTGTGTCTGTCTGTGTGTCTGTCTGTGTGTCTGTCTGTATGTCTGTCTATCTTTCTGTCTGTCTGTCTGAATGTCTGTCTGCCTCTCTCTCTCTGTCTGTATGTTTGCCTGCCTGTCTGTCTATCTTTCTGTCTGTCTGTCTGAATGTCTGTCTGTCTCTCTCTCTGTCTGTATGTCTGCCTGTCTGTCTGTCTGTCTGTCTGAATATCTGTCTGCCTGTCTGTCTGCCTGTCTGTCTGCCTGCCTGTCTGCCTGTCTGTCTGTCTGTCTGTCTGTCTGTCTGTCTGTCCGTTTTTAACTCTCATTTTCATCCTTTTTTCTTTTTCTGTCTCAACTGAAAGGAGAGGACATCGAATGACTATGGAGATACATCTGCATTTCTTCACTGACTTAAACGATGAAAAATGTAAGATACGTGTAGACTTCCAAGGCCGTGGTTATTAATACCAGAGGCACTTGGAGCATGTTTCATTGCGAATATGCGGAATCTGGAAGTGATGATGATAAAGGTTGATTTGTTAGGCGCTTGAGCTACGCAGATTCATGCTCCAAGCAATCCGAGATCGGTGTACACGCACATCCAGGAACGCCTCACTAAGAGAGTCAATGGCTGCTGTGGTAGCACAGCAAGTGGCTGTTGGGTGGTTATTTTGAGTGCATAGTCTAGATGGCCAAGTTTGAAGTGATTCCCTACATGTGACATTGAAGCATGGGCTCAGCCTTTCACTCTATCAAAACGCGATATCTAGCCATGATGAACTGAGACATATTGAAGACTGGACGTGTCAGCTGGCCGCGCCCACTACTTTGCAACAAAGTAATCACGCACGAAATTTAGTTTGTAATCGCTTATTATGCAGACAGAAAAAGTGTTGACAGTGACTTGAATGATGTGCAAATGATCAACTTTTAAATGTCCTCTGGCATAGCAGACGTAAAATGTACATAGCTTGTGCATTTCCGAGTTCTTTTTCTGCAGTCTGTCCCCTACATACTTCTTAGTCTAAAATATGCGAGTTTGTAGTCATTGCTTTTGCATTTCTTTTCCTGTCTTCGCTTCCACAAAGGACAAAAAAGCCAACCCCAAACAACCGAAGCTTCCAATTCGTTTCAAGTGTCGTAACAGGCCAGAATAACGCAATCTTGTGCGCATTTCAACCTGTCATCACGGAACCCGGTCATGCAGTACCATCAACGAGGACATCCAGCCTCCTGTGCTGGCGACTTGCCAAGGGAGTGTGGAGTGTCGGATGTGCTATAAGGCCGCCTTGTTGAGAGCAGGACCCTTTCTCCTCTCATCCACCATGCCACTAGGGTCTCACAACGACTCACATCCGGGTGATGGACCAGAAACCGTCCGCCCAGGAAACAGCCACTTGTCTGTAGGACTGACCCAGCCTCGTTCTGCTATCGTTCTCGTCCCTTCTTCCATCTTTCTTTCTTTCCACCTGTCTGTTTATCTGATGGTTCCTGTGTGTAATCGTCTCTCCTTTAACAGGTTTTCCACTCTAACTCCATTATGTTGTGCTTTCCGATTCTTTCCTCCCTTCACCTTCCTCTCCATGCCTCTATGCCCCCCTCCCTCTCTCCCCCCCCCAACCCCACCCCCCCCTCTCTCTCTCTCTCTCTCTCTCTCTCTCTCTCTCTCTCTCTCTCTCTCTCTCTCTCTCCATCTCTCTTTCTCACTATCTCTCTCACTATCTCTCTCTCCAATTCTCTCTCACCATCTCTCTCACTCCATCTCTCTCTCTTTCTCTCTCTATCACGCCACTCCCCTAGGCGGCGTCGAGAGCGAAGCACGCGTTTACTTCGGCTCTGCCTGATTTCACGCCTCTAGGTGAAGCAGAAGCAGCACTATGCCAGTTGTGGGTTTACCAACAGCTGTTGAGGTACTGCTGTCCTCGCTGCTTGCCTCGGAAGAGCTTTCGTCGTGGAAGGTTGCAGGGGAGCCTGAGGAGGGGTGGGCTCTCTATTGTGGGGGGCCGCTATTGCGGGATTTTTTTTGGTCAAAAGTTCTTAAGGCAATTTTGATTCTTTTGTCCTAAAACGCCTCAAAAACAATAAAATTGCTGTTAGTTAAAAAAACGCACACATTTTTTTCGTTTTTTTTTTCTTCAAAAAAGGTTCCCCAAAATTTCTTGATCGCGTTTTAACAATAGCGCTCAGCCTAGGAAGCACCCGCCACCCCGCTTGACTGACTTAGACTTAGCCTGTCCGGGGAGTTTCACCTAAACCCAGACGCGTTACTTTTTGTCACGTTTGTGTCCAACATCAACGTCGGGCCCTGGAGTTAGGGCGTAGGGACCACCCGTTGAGAGTCAAACGTGGGATGGAGTTAGAATATAAAGCTTCACCCGTTATTAATAAAAACTACGGCTACGGAACCTACCGGCAGATTCTGACCATTTTCTCCCTCCTGAAACGCCTAAAAACCATACAGTTTTTGTTTTGGCATTTTGGGACAAAAGAATCAAAATGAGCGACTAAAATGTTTGTAATTTTTGTTGAAAAAAAACTAAAACAATTCTAAGTTAAAAAAATAACAAACATTTTCTGGGTTGGTTTTTTTGGCGTTTTAGGACAAAATAATCAAAATGGCCTTAAGAAATTTTCATAAAAAGTCCCGCAATAGCGGCCCCCCGCAATAGCGGCCCTCCGCAATAGCGGCCCTCCGCAATAGCGGCCCCTAACCCTTTCATCCCACTACTTAGTCAATCGCAGTGTCGCCACTCCAGACGTCATATTGTTATTAATAAATGCTTATTACTTTCTTTTGCTGAAAATCAATCACTTATCGTCGGAGTCA
>JAWQFJ010018533.1:20000-22709 GCA_034096865.1 Theodoxus fluviatilis
AAGAACGTTATAAATGCTTTAAAAACACTCAGCCATTGCAGTTTTCAATGGCACATTTGGTAGAGCATTGAACTCTTGTCATGCGTGCACTGAAACTTTTTTCTGTCTCTTTTTCGAGAGGTTAAGGGTTCAAACCAGACCTGCTTTTTTGTATTTTTGTGTATGTGTGTTTTTCCCCCCTCTTTTCTCGAGAGGTTGCGGGTTCAAACCCGATTTTTTTTAAAATGCCAAAACCTGGAGGTTTAGCACCAGCGGTTTTTATCCCTCCAGGTTTACTGGAGGTCCTGCAGACTTTATCCCTCCAGGTTTACTGGAGGTCCTACAGACTTTGTCTGTCTGTCTGTCTGTCTGTCTGTCTGTCTGTCTGTCTGTCTGTCTGTCTGTCTGTCTGTCTGTCTGTCTGTCTGTCTGTCTGTCTGTCTGTCTGTCTGTCTGTCTGTCTGTCTGTCTGTCTGTCTGTCTGTCTGTCTGTCTGTGTGTGTGTGTGTGTCTGTCTGTCTGTCTGTCCCGACGTAATGCTGATTTCTCCAAAAACTGCTTGACGGATTTCCTTGAAATTTTGCACACTTACCAGAAGTTAGGTCTGATTAAATGTATCAAATTTTCAGCATCGAGGTTTGAAAATAAAGTGGTTTTTTTAAAGGTCGTAAACTCGAAAGCAGCTCCCTATATAGTCAATTGATGGAATTGCCAACTCGAGATCGTGTCAGAGTTATCTTTTCCTACTTCAGCAAAATGCTTCGATGTATGTTGAACATCTACCAGCAGACGCCAAAAAGCGGTACTACGAGAAGATTATTGACGTTGATGGGTTAGATCCATATGAAATGCCAAACAGTTTGTGGTCTGTCGACAAAAACCAGTTGCCAGACATAAACACTCCAGGATTGTACAATATTTTTTGTATCATTGTATGTCTCATTCAGTCATTGTCTGTCTGTCTGTCTGTCCCGATTTAAGTTCTTAATGGCTGATTTCTCAAAACCTACTGAACGGATTTCCTTGACATTTTGCACACTTACTGGAAGTTAGGTCTGATTGAATGTATCAAATTTTCAGAATCGAGGTTTGAAAAGAAAGTGATTAATTTTATCATTTCACGGAATGGCGAAATGCATGGCGTAATCGAGATTGAGTCAAACAGAGTTATCTTTTCCTACTTCAGCAAAATGCTTCGTTGTATGTTGAACATCTACCAGCAGACGCCAAAAAGCGGTACTACGAGAAGATTATTGACGTTGATGGGTTAGATCTGTATGAAATACCAAACAGTTCGTGCTATCATCCATTTCTTTACAATTTACAGTGCAAAATACGAACCACGGGGGTTTAGAAAAAGATCGTTATAAATGCTTTACAAATACTAATCCATACCAGTTTTCAATGGCACAGTTGGTAGAGCATTGAACTCTTGGTCATGCATGACCAGGTTCGATTCTGCGCTGAAACTTTCTTTTTCTCTCTTTTTTCGAGAGGTTGTGGGTTCGAACCCGACCTGGTTTTTTGTGCTTGTGTGTGTGTGTGTTTTTCCCCCCTCTTTTCTCGAGAGGTTACGGGTTCGAACTCGATCTTCTTTTTTTTGGGCCAAAACCTGGAGGTTCAGCGCCAGTGGTTTTTATCTGTCTGTCTGTCTGTCTGTCTCGACTTATCGGCTGATTTCTCAAAAACTGCTGGACGGATTTCCTTGCCATTTTGCACACTTACTGGAAGTTAGGTCCGATTGAATGTATCAACTTTTCAGAATCGAGGCTTGAAGAGAAAGTGGATTTTTAAGGTCGTATACTCGAAAGCACCTTCCCAAGTAGTCAATTGATGGAATGGCGAAATGAAAAATGTGTGACGTGATCATTTGACGGCAAATAACATGACGTCATTTTATATGTATGTCTGCCTGACAGGCCCGACTTAATGGCTGATATCTCAAAAACTACTAGACGGATTTCCTTGACATTTTGCACACTTACTGGAAGTTAGGTCCGATTGAATGTATCAAATTTCATAATCGAGGTTTGAAAGGAAAGTGATTTATGTAGGTTGTATACTCGAAACCCCTCCCCCCCGAGATGTCAATTGACTGAATAGCCTCATCCAGATCGAGTCAAACAGAGTTATCTTTTCTGGTTTCGCATGTCTTTTGACGCTATCGAGAATAGCAACGAGTAGGAGTCTGCAACCTTCGGCGGCTTGCATTTCCTCATTCTGCAAACTACACGATACATAAAGCATGCAGCAGAGGATAATTGCAAAGAATTCACTTACCTCAACGAATGGAAGAGGGTAGGTTTCCGAAACTAGGGATGCAGACGAATCCAGAATGCACTCGCTGAGCACAACAACTTGTAGTCTGTTCACGTGGCCTAATGGCAGTGAATCAATATTAAACTTGGCAGAAATAGACCTTGAATATCCAAAAATGTACAAGACCATTCAAATTTCGTGAACTATCATCCATTTTTCTACAATTTACCGTGCAAAATACGAAGCGAGGGAGTTTACAGAAAAGAACGTTATAATTGCTTTACAAACATGTAGTAACGTCAGTTGCGGAATGGCTCAGATGGTAAAGCATTGGACTATTGTGCCGTTAGGTCATGCGTGAACGGGTTCGAATCCGCGCTGAAATGATTTTTTCTCCTCTTTTTTTGAGGTTGCTGGTTCGAACCCGACAATTTTTTGTGTGTTTTGTGTGTGTTTTTCCCCCCTCTTTTT
>JAWQFJ010018534.1:0-7500 GCA_034096865.1 Theodoxus fluviatilis
CAATACAGATTTTTTATTTGATACGGCCACGTACATGTTTGTGAGATACTCGGCTCAGGGACTTTTCATTTATGATATACACGCAGTTTCTAACGCATACGATGACAGTCACCTCCCAGATCTGTTCCTGGGCGTCAAATCCATTGTCGTAAACTCGAGGCACCGACCATGTCGATCACCCCATGGAGGCCGTGCTTGTTGATGTTAAATGTTGGATAGCTGAAAGTTGATTATTATTTTCATGACTAGCAACTGATCATATAGGTGTGTAGAGCGTGCAGCCGTGAGTCAGCACACATAAGTCACCCATAGTTTACTTTTTTCTCTCTCTCATCTGATGGTTGGATGTATTGCCTGAGATTTCCATGAGACGTTGCAGCATCGTAACGTTTCTTCGAATAGAATAAAGTAAATTTGGTTTCGGGGATGTGAGACAACGAATTGCAAAGCTTAGAAAGAACGGAGGTTTATGTGCCGTGACAAGTAATGAATTGGTCAAGATTGAAGAATCAAAACGGCTACTTTTCTATTATGCCATCTCTCCTCTTGGTAGGATCTCCAACCCAGCAGTCGCAGGAAGCGACAGAGAACGACTACGTGACAATAAATGACTACGACCCTCTTGATGGTGCCTCCAGAGTAGGTAGGTACCTTGGTTGCACAACTCCCCTCACACACGACCCAACCACCACCGTCTTTCCCTGTTGCTGTGTCCTCTGAGATACTTCCGAAACCTATCTTGCACCAGTTTTAGTCTCTTTAAATCCACCCGTCCTCTATTTCTCATTTGCTCTCAAATTTCTCTTGCTTTCTGAAGGGCTTTAATCACACACACACACACGCAACACACACACACACACACACACACACACACACACACACACACACACACACACACACAAAAAACACACACACACAAACAAACCCTAAACATGTCATTTTCCATACAATGTGTTGTTTTATGTTCTTTCATAGTCATCATGAAACTTTGACATTGTAATGCAATTAAGTATTATTGTATAATGTTGTAATGCATTGCATTGCATTGCATTGCATTGCATTGTATTGTATTGTATTGTATTGTATTGTATTGTATTGTATTGTATTGTAGTGTAGTGTAGTGTACAGATATAGAAAGTCGGACAGAGAACGACTACCAGAGAATAAATGACTACGCCCCTCTTGATGGAGCCTCCAGAGTAGGTAGGTACCTTGGTTGCACAACTTCCCTCACACACGCCCCAAACACCACCGTCTTTCCCTGTTGTTGTGTCCTCTGAGATACTTCCGAGAACTATCTTGCACCAGTTTTAGTCTCTTAAAATCCACCCGTCCTCTATTTCTCATTTGCTCTCAAATTTTTCTTGCTTTCTGAAGGGCTTTAATCACACGCACACACACACACACACACACACACACACACACACAGAGAAAACACACACACACACACACACACACACACACACAGAAAACACACACACACACACACAGAAAACACACACACACACACACAAACAAACCCTAAACATGTTATTTTCCATACAATGTGTTTTATGTTCTTTCATAATCATCGTGAAACTTTGACATTGTAATGGAATTAAGTATTATTGTATAATGTTGTAATGCATTGCATTGCACTGCATTGTATTGTTTTGTCTTTTTGTATTGTATTGTATTGTATTGTATTGTATTGTATTGTATTGTATTGTATTGTGTTGTGTTGTATTGTGTTGTATTGTATTGTATTGTATTGTATTGTATTGTATTGTATTGTATTGTATTGTATTGTATTGTATTGTATTGTATTGTATTGTGTTGTATTGTATTGTATTGTACAGATATAGAGAGTCGGACAGATATACATGCAGACGGGTAGTCAGAGACCACACAGGCACACATACTGACAAATACAAATACCTATGCGCGAGGGCAAATGTACACACACACACAGAGAGAGAGAGAGAGAGAGAGAGAGAGAGAGAGAGAGAGAAAGAGAGAGTTTGCTTCATTGCGGCCGACGACCCGTCTTAGAAATATTCAATTTGAGGTGCAGATATTACAAAAATAAAAATAGTAAGATGTACATAGCTGAAACGTGATGCTCTAATGTTCATCATGCATGAATCAAATATCCATCATGTATGAATTTAAAGCATTCGGCGATAAGTCCCTATGAGAAGCATGAACATGACTTATTATCGCGCACGTATAAGATTATAATTTACTTATAAATAGTAGTCTCAGATAATGCGCATTATGATTACTTCCACAGTAAGGGTACTCATGCAAATATGTATTCGATATATGTGTACTCCTTACGTTCTCACTTCCTCAAAGAGATGAAGGCAGGGTGCCTTGTGCGTAATATGTGCATTAGAAACGCAAACTCGGCTCTTTGTCCCGCTTCTTATGTACATGACTTTTCACATGGTAACTTCACCTAGAACTGGCGGTCTTTGGCCGCTAATGATCGGACAAATTCATGTATAATGCCTATGTTCCTATTGCTAAGCGACTGTCTGGTTTCGCAATGCTAGCGCATCATAGAAGTACATCGCACCATCTGTGGTTTTCTTTGCGTGTTGTCCGTCTATCAAGTAGGCATATGAGGGCCAATGTCTTTCTCGATGTACTTTTCCCTTAAGACATTGTATTATGGGCAACAAAGTAAACAGTGTTCTCCGTTTTCATCTTATCAGGACAAATGGACAGGAATGTCATTGTTACTTCTATTGTCTTCAGTTGATCCCTAATCCGAATATGATAAATACAGCCCTGAATTTCCTCATTTTAAAAGTGTTTACATCACATTCTCTTTTACACTTATTTTGAAAAGTCCTGTATACTGCAAATCGCTCGCTCCCACAGATGTTTTCGTTCCACTCCCGCTCGAGACAACCACTTAACCTTTTTGGAATGACCTCAAGAAACTCTTCTCGTTTGAGCATCCCCAACTTATCCAAACAAAGCTGAAACCCAGTTTTGATAAACAGTCATCTACAGCCTTGGCCTAGTTTAATTCTGTTGGCAAGTTGATGTTGCGCAAACGTATGGAAGGTTTGTTTCGGGAGTCTATTCATCGACAATCTACCCTGCTTGAGCCGGTACTTCATCACCCTGGACATTGCATTGGCAATTATGGGATACCACCCATCTCGCCATATGTCAAAGTACTGGGCGATCTAATATCTAGATTTAAAATCCGTTTGCACGCGAACATGTGGTCTTTTTCTGTGTCTTTTGGTCTCGAAAGTGGCCATATCTCTGAGCCGTACCGCGCGCGCGAGAGAGAGAGAGAGAGAGAGAGAGAGAGAGAGAGAGAGAGAGAGAGAGAGAGAGAGAGAGAGAGAGAGAGAGAGAGAGAGAGAGAGAGAGAGAGAGAGAGAGAGAGAGAGAGAGAGAGAGAGAGAGAGAGAGAGAGAGAGAGAGAGAGAGAGAGAGAGAGAGAGAGAGAGAGAGAGACGGGTAGAGGGACGGGTAGAGACAAATGTATGGACAAAAAAAAACACGAAAATGTAGTTGGCAAAAGTCTGTTTCTTTTTTTCCCGTGCTTCGCCGCCTCATTCAACCAACGCCTTCGCACTTCAGTTCCGTGAAAATGTCATTTCCAGGTGTCACTGAACGGCAGTACGAGAGTGTGAACTCTGCAGCAACGAGCGATGGAGACCGCACCAGCTACCTGGAGCCCGTGTTCCTTCCTCTCTCGAGGTCTGCCTCTGCCGAGACTCCAAGCACTTCAAGCAGACAGGGTGTCAAGCCTTCACCCCCAACACGCCGTCTCCTCTGAGCAATCCGTACGAAAACATCCCTGCTTAAGACTCACAAGAACCCAATTACAATGATGAACCTCATAATGTAACGCATCCCTGACGAAGCATACGTGGACCAACAGATGAAAAACCCTTACAGGCAGTATTGTAATCTTTTAAAACTAAGGGCAAACTTAGATTTGTAGAAAAGGAGTATAACTCGGAGATATTAAAAATTATGCAGCTTTCGAATGAATGTGATAAACGACCACAGTTCTGCCGTCAGTATTCATACTCTGCTAAAGGAAGACACAGAGGTGATGACTTCTGTAGAAATCAAGTGCAAAGTAAAACCAGTCAAACTGCACAACTTTTTAGTCAGTTCGGCTGCAGAATATATTACGTTTGCGTCTCTGGGCCAACATAGTTTGTATTAGATACTCCTCTGCTATGTTCTGTAAAGGATTAGTTGCAAACACAATTAAACTTTGATCTGAACGGAAAAAAAATATTTAGACATAGTAGCACTGCTCATTTCAAAACTTACAAATTATGACTGAAACACACACACACACACACACACACACACACCCCACCCCCACATAGATATGACGCACCGGGAAAACTATTGGCATTGGGCGTTATTGCTTCGGTACACAGCAATGAAGTATACATGTACACAGCTGTGGGGAAAATTAGACCTACCACAAGAAATATCCGGTCCTCCCAAAATGAGTCGCTCGGATATTTATTTTGTGTGTCACTGCACACTAAAAGACCTTCAAAATGATACCAACATTATTGTGATATGTGCAGAGGTTGCTGAGTTATGACAATTTGAACATGTATGTACCAAAAAAGAATTTATCAAAGAAAACGACTACTCAAGTTTAAGCTACATTTTGTAGAGCAACTCTCTACTTGTAATCAAGCTACATAATTGAAATCTAACCCAGAGCTAAACTCTTAGATGCACCCTCAGCGGTCAGTGAAAATGAGGTACACATTTAGATGGTTTAAGCATACCAAATACTAGACCAATATGTTCGCGAGAACGACAGAAGCAATATGATGATGAGCTAGGTATTAAGCAATCAGGGAAAGTTTTTCCCCACATTGAATTTGCAGTGCACATTCAAAGACGTAAACAATATTCATTTAGCGGTATATTTGAAATATGAAACTCTCGGAGTATATGTAGGAACGATTGAGCTTTCTCAATAAAGTTAAATCTCTAAATCGCTGCGGTGCCCTTCTTGGATTATTATCTGGCTGTATCTCGATTTGAACAAAGTATCCAGGCAAATCAGTTTAGGAGGACTGGTCAGAGATGTGATGCTATAAATCTGCTCCATTCTGTTACGAACAGTTTCACAATTCAATTGACGTGAATGTGTGACTGTCATTAATAAAAATAACTTTATCGTTTAGAGCTGTTTTATAACCATATTAGAAGTAAGCAAATACAAGCATGAAAAATATATTATGGTTGATAATGAAATGTGTCAAATGATCCAGGCACTTTGAGAAGTTAATCGCCAATAAAAAGTTGGCATTCACATTTGAATATAAAAATGTGAAGCACGTGTATGAAATGTCGACATTATAATTTTCTCAGATGTGTGAAATTAGGCAGTGGAGTAATGTTAATCATTCAGTATTTAATAGGCCATACTTTACCTGTGAGCAAAGCCCTTAAACGTGATGGCATGCTTGAGATAAGCTTTGTGCAGTGTACAAAAGTGAGTTCAGTCCACCTCCGCCTCAGGATGCCTTCTGTCTCTTTTTATTTTCTGCTGGGTTTTTCGCCTTGAACAGCTTTGCCTTGAGTGTTCCATATAATATTATGGAGCGTGTGTCAGGTGACTGGGACGGCCATAGCACAATATTTTAAAAATGATAATTTAACCATTGGCAAGCATGTCTTGCAAGAATGACTGAGAACAGTGTTCTGATGAAATAGTTCTCCTGACCCATGGAAAATAGTTACTGTGCAGAAGTATGCGTAGCTTGTTCCAAAACATCTCTGTATGTTTCGTCATTTACGCGGTCTTCACAGAACTTCAGGAGACAACCACCAGAAGCTATCGATGATGATACCACCTCCATGTTTAACTATAGGCTTCTGCATGACTTGTACGCATCATCTCAGTAGCAAACATGACTTTCGTGCAGTCTTTAACTACAGGCTTCTGCATGACTTGTACGCATCATCTCAGTAGCAAACATGACTTCCGAGCAGTCTTTAACTGTTCAATCTTTGTCATCATGGGCTCACTGCATTCTCAGTTTCCTGTGGTCATCATTGGATGCCAATCTGCATAGTGCAGTGGTGTTTCTGATGCAGACAAGTGGCTCTTGAATTGCGTAGCGATGCTGTGATGAATACACAATCATCTCCATTAGAGCCTTACCTCTTTAGATCTCTTCATTTGCAGTCAGCTGTTGGCGCATGGGCTTTGTATTTCTTTATGATATATAGAACAGCTGCCTTGGATACGCAGATCCTGTCTGCAAAACTGTATTTGGCTGTTTCCTTCTTCGGACAAAACCATTGCCCTGACACTGTTTTTCTTGGACAGCTCTCTGGTCTAGTTTGGCATGGCTGATGCCGTTCTGTGACCAGTGTGAATGCATTGAGATAATCTCTTTACTCTACTTATGCCAAGTGAAGATTGGGTGAATAGAATATATGCATATTTATATCGGTAAATATTCACCAAAGACATCTTAAGATGAAGCATTTGTCTATGATTTTTCGATATTATATATTTTAATTGCATCACATTCAGTATCCTTTTTGTAGTCGGGAAACTATTGTGTCCCCAGAGGGTAACATTGGCTCGTGCTTACATGAACACAAATAGGATAAAGCAATATGTTGTAAAATAAACTTGAATTAGTGGTAGCATTTTCATCATCATCATCATCATCATCATCATCATCATCATCATCATCATCATCATCATCATCATCATCATCATCATCATCATCATCATCATCATCATCATCATCATCAACAACAACAACTTTTTGTAACGCGCTGTTTCTGATTGAAAATCACTCATAGCGCACAATGGAGGTCTAAAATAAGTTTTGACAGATATGTGTCTTGAGCTGACGTTTGAAGAATTTTTGCGAGGAGCACCATCTGAGGGCCTTAGGCAAGGAATTCCACACTGCTGGCCCAGCAGGTGAAAAGGCCCTAGAGCCGAATGACTTCTTGGATGAAACTCGAGGCCTTAGAAAGGGCTGTGTGCCCAAGTGCAGGTTCTGGCGGGTTTGTATAGTGGGACGATGTTCTGAAGATAGGAGGGGCCCACTGAGTGGAAGCAAGCATGAGTGAGAACTCCCAACTTGAACCTAACCATCTCTTGTATAGAGAGCCAAATATCAGCGGTATTAATAATTTTTACACAGCTCTCAGCTGAGGATTCAAGTACCTTTCCAAAGAAATAAATAGAAATACAAACATCTTGAATAAGAGAACGTTTTGATCGAAGCAAATTGTTGTTGGAAAACATACCTTCCCAGCAAAAAACCTGTACACAGAGAACGCTGATTAAAGTCGGCCTCGTGTAGATCGTGCGTTTGAATACCAGGTTTGCGTTTTTTTCAGACAGTATTATTGACCATCAGACAATTGCAGAATTACCTCCCTTGTCCTACTCAACAAGCGCAGATAACTGCTGCTGCCATACCACAGGCAGCGATGAGTTTGAATCTGCACACGGTGCTGCGTCCTTCCCGG
>JAWQFJ010018534.1:12500-22042 GCA_034096865.1 Theodoxus fluviatilis
CACACACAGACAGAGGGTGGCGCACATCCAGTCAGGCACGATGAGAAGGAGGGACACACACAGACAGAGGGTGGCGCACATCCAGTCAGGCACGATGAGAAGGAGGGACACACACAGAGGGACAGAGGGTGGCGCACATCCAGTCAGGCACGATGAGAAGGAGAGACACACACAGACAGAGGGTGGCGCACATCCAGTCAGGCACGATGAGAAGGAGAGACACACACAGACAGAGGGTGGCGCACATCCAGTCAGGCACGATGAGAAGGAGAGACACAGACAGAGGGACAGAGGGTGGCGCACATCCAGTCAGGCACGATGAGAAGGAGAGACACACACAGAGGGACAGAGGGTGGCGCACATCCAGTCAGGCACGATGAGAAGGAGGGACACACACAGACAGAGGGTGGCGCACATCCAGTCAGGCACGATGAGAAGGAGAGACACACACAGACAGAGGGACAGAGGGTGGCGCACATCCAGTCAGGCACGATGAGAATGAGTGTCCGCACCAGAGGAAATATGCGCCGAGAGGCATACGATGGAAGAGTTGGATGACTCGACACCACGCAGAACTGGAGTGTCTGCATGCAGAGAGAACAACTCGGGCTGCCCCCCCACCCACCCACACCCCCACCCCCCACCATAGTCACAGTTTTCCTTCCCGCTTCTCGCTAGAACCACCCCACTCTCAGTATCAGTCTCTCTGCAATCCCACAGTCCACCTCCATAGAATCCTTCAGTAGGAATTCTCCGCCCCCCCATTCCCGCTCTCCCCCCTTCTTCCCCCCACCTCCCTGCCCCTTTTTCGCACTGCGATACGAAATTTTCTATACCAGTATTTTTGGATTTGATTCACGTGAGCATTGTGCACTATTTTCCCCAGTTTAAAGCGGAGTTTGTAATACATATTTGAAACACATCACGAAGGATGACGACAGGAAATATGGAGGCCTACTCAGGAAGTTGGGCTAAACCCACATGGATATCGTCCTTGTCTCCATCCGGGTCAGCCTGCGATCGGTCGACATAGCGTTCAGGCACTTTGTGCGACGAAGGGGAGGAAGGCGAGCAGCGAAACTATAGTGCTTGACGAAACATGACCCTCACCCAGGCAACCGGGGAACGATCCTCGGTTGTGCCACATAGCTTTTAAAAAATCTAAAACGAGTGTGTATGTGTGTGTGCGTGTGTGTGTGTGTGTGTGTGTGTGTGTGTGTGTGTGTATGTGTGTGTGTGTGTGATTTGTGCGACAGGGATGAATAGACAAGCATTCACTTCGCTTAAGGTTTACACGTCTGATGCAACTTCTTTTGTGAGTCATTGATCATTTTTTAGATTGCGAGCGGACCAAAATGTAGGTGGTTTCCAGATACGACCAAGGACTAAAAACGCACCCGTGATGATGAACTTTTCCACATCCTAACACCATGACGCTGTAATGGGGAAATAGGTTTCGGAAGTATCTTACCTGAGAGAGGCTTGGTTTTTGCTGGTGAGGTTGGTAGTCCAGCGACTGTATAAAGATTGAAGTGGAAGGTTTGGAGTAAATGGAAGTTGAGTTCTGCCCCAAGGTGTTGAGCGGTGTTCGCTCTGAGGTATGAGTAGTAGTGAGTAAAGGTGGGTCGTGAGTTGGTTGTGAGAAGATAGCTATATTAGAGAGCGCAAGAAGACAGAGATCAGTCCGCCTACTGAGAGGAGAGGGGAGAGATCAGTCCGCCTACTGAGAGGAGAGAGGAGAGATCAGTCCGCCTACTGAGAGAAAGGAGAGAAGAAGAGATCGGTCCGCCTTCTGAGTGAGAAGAAGAGAGAAGAGGAAGGCGAAGCAAAGAAGAGAGAAGCAGACGAAGAGAAGAGATCGGCTCCACACACAGCAGAGACGGGCAGAGAGAGAGAGAGAGAGAGAGAGAGAGAGAGAGAGAGAGAGAGAGAGAGAGAGAGAGAGAGAGAGAGAGAGAGAGAGAGAGAGAGAGAGAGAGCGGGCAGTGTTGGAAGGTTGGTGCGAGTTTGACACGGGTCGATAGTTTTTACTTATCTAGGGCTGACCTACGTGCTTTTATGTTTTATATAAGAAGGCTGACCGATATTTTACTTGTGCTTTTTCATTTTTCCCGTTGGGAGTTGAGTAGGTGAAGAGTAGGTGTAATTTTATAAGATTGGGTTATTGAGGATGTTGTGTTTGAGCCATATACCAATGTAACATTCTTTTTTTAATTTTTCTTTTCTACCCCTGTTACGGGCATGTTTTATGTTGAAATATAAAGACATGTAAGTAACCCGGGACCTGTTTTATTTCGTTTTTGTGAATCCCCGTAACAACGCAAACGACTTTTGACCTTGAGTCCACCCCGGCGCTGACCCTTTAATATGGACTCATGCTCCTTGCCATGGACTGATCAACCGTGCTTTCTGTGTGTGAGCCCTGTGTCCGGTAGCCTGTCATGTGTCGAATTTTACTCTTGATGCGTGCATAATGGATACTTTGATTTTTTCTAAGGGAAATAGTGAAGATGAGTTGAGCATGCATTATTTGATGATGAGCACTTTTTAATTGTCCTTTTCTCACTATCTACACAGTAATTATGAATGGCTGTCGTATTGTTGTACAGAAAGATACAGGATATTCTCACGTCTCATTAAAAAACAAAAAACACACACATGTACACACACACGCGTGCGTGCGCGCACACACACACACACACACACATATACAATACACGCACAAACTCACGCGCACACACACACGCACGCGCGCACACACACACCCATACAGACACACACACACACACACACACTCTTTCTCTCTCTATGTTTTAAAGCCTGCAATTTCTTAACGGTTTTGTACTTTCTAAAAACCGTGTTGATAATAAGATTGTTGCCTACATCCAGAATCGGCATGACATAGACAATGTACAGAATAGCTTTGTCAATGAGGCACGGTCAATGCTTTTTTAAAAACATCTAAATGACGAATATTTTATGTTTTAATGTTACCTGTACATCAGTTGGCACTGAATCGTCCTCTAGAGCCAACATACCCAATACCTAATTTGTAATTTGTTTGAAGAATTTTAATCATAGCATGGAATTTCAGCCATACCCTGGGTGGGCAAGACAGAGATGATGTTCAGAACTACATACTTCACTGATGATGCTTTATATCAGTCATTTATAGTTATTACGATGATGCTGTCATCCATTTTTCGTTTTGCTAAATGGTACTGTGCTGGTTTCAAGTATGTACATACAATGTAAGTTTTATTTATTCTCTCTCTCTTTCTCTCTCTCTCTCTCTCTCTCTCTCACTTCCGGCACGCTCGCTCCAGCGATCAGACGTGTCCGTGATCGCTCCCACCGGTACGTGCTGTGTATACAAGAACAAAGCGGTAAAATGCCAGTAACTGGACTGCCAGCTACCTTGGAAGTGGTACTCGCCGCTCTGCTGGACAAGGAGTCGCTGAATTTCTGGAAAGCAGTGGGGAAGGAGGTTCCACCATTGTCGTCCTTCGGTTTTCACCCGCTGCAGGTCAGCCATCGTCCTTCCCGCCAGCGAAAAACTCATCAAGAAGAAAAACACCTGCACAGCTGCGACGGGACCGACGAAGACTGGAAGCTTACCGTCATGCGGGAACCGACGTGGATGGTGAGCAGAACATTCCAAACATTCGGCCTCCTCCTTCTCGCGTTGATTTAGAAGAAAATGCTATTATGCCTCATTGTTTTGATCTCGCTGTTGCCGGTGTCGGAGAGTCACAGGCGACTCGATGTGCACGTGCAAATCATGGCGGTCCGGAATGTCTTAGTGCCGAGTCAGGGTCAGATCAGAGCAAGGCAACAGTTACGACAGCAAGTATTGCTCGATCTGAAGATTGTTCCGTGGCAGTAAAAAAGGGCCATATCATTTCCAACTCGCTGGAAGAAATCCGCAGTGCCTGTGAACCACCCTCAAAGTGAGTCGTGAGAAATGAGGTAGACTGCGAGACTCAAGTGTGACAGTCAGCAAAGTCGACTCGGCCCGACACCATGCGATGCAACTCCGATACATTTTGACTGATCGCCCCAAGGGAAGATGCGTCTCTGCCCATAACACCGTACCAGGTCAGCTTCCCTCCTACTTCACGAAATCCAACGCATTCGTCCGAGGGAGGGACGGAAGAAGTACCCTGGCTCCCCGTGCGCAACCAACTGCTGCTCCCACAATGCCCAGCTGCCTGGACAGCGAGACAGGGCAGCAGCCAGTCGAACATCAGCCGGGTTTGCGAGGTGTTGGTCTGACCCTCGCTTTATGAAGTTCTAGATGCTCCTTTTACAGCCGACCCCGCTGACAGGCAAGTCAAGGCAACGAAGCGGGAATTAGCAGACTTGGAAGAACTCCTGACGATTCAGGCTCCAGTTGGTGGAAAACAGAATTCATTTTACTCTCCCTTCATGACGTTTTCCCCATTCGGAGATTTGTGTTGAGTCCCGGGCACCTTGCTTGGAGTATTTGTGTTTCTTTGGGACGCATTGCATTTAAACAGGCGGGTGGTCTATATTATACTATTGAATTGTTTCCTTTCTCCCTCTCAACCCCTCTCCCCATCCTCCCCCCTCCCTCTCATTCTCTCTCTCTCTCTCTCTCTCTCTCTCTCTCTCTCTCTCTCTCTCTCTCTCTCTCTCTCTCTCTCTCTCTCTCTCTCTCTCTCTCTCTCTCTCTCGTTAAATTTTGTTTGCCACCCCATCCCCCATCCCACCCCAAGCTACGCCTTTTTATTATTCGTTGCTGTTGGAGTTTAGTCATCACGTGTCGAGTAGAAAGCGTTTTTCGGGGTCAAGGCACATTCTGGTTGTAGATGCTTGCTCACATTTGAGTTTTGATGTGGCTGAGCCTGAAGCAGCGTTCTCTATGCGGTCATGTTGGCAGCGGCGCCATGCATGAGCTCTGGAGGAGTGTGTGGTTCAGCGTATGCTGCTCGCCATATGTATGAGATGTTTCGGCTGTAGTTTTTAGGGTGGGTTGTTTCAAATGAATAGTTGTCGGATGTAGTTTTTAGCGTAGTTTGTTTCAACTTAGTTGTCGGATGATGTGTGGATGTTTCACGAGTGTGCAGTCATTGTCTTTGCACACCTTTATTATAATTATCCTTTATTATTATTGTTATTCTTTATTAGTATCATCATCATCATCATCATCATCATCATCATCATCATCATCATCATCATCATCATCATCATCATCATCATCATCATCATCATCATTATATTTATTATTATTATTATTATTATTGTTACTATTTTCAGTGTTGTTGTTATTGTCATCAGTGTTGTTGTTGCTATCATCGTCATTACTATATGGGCTAATTTAGTGGGGGTCCACATTCCCTCTTTTCTTGTTCTGCTAGTTGCTATCGGTTCATGGATCGACAGTTGTCAGGTTTTTCACCTTTGTTCCAAGAATGCTTACTGTGAACCAGAAAAATACTGTTATTTCATTGGAGTGTATATGTATTTAATTTGTTTTGCTTTCGACGTGAAACGTGAAGTTGAGGCCAGTCATTTCTGTATTCCTTGTGATGGGCAGCTGGTGTAAAAAAATAACATAATTTGTCGGCATTCGACCCCCACCCCCAACCCCTCACCCCCCATTCTCACCCTTACCCGGTAAATTGCGTCCTGATTGGTATTACTTAAAGCATGTTTTTTTCAATGTTGCCTTATCAAATGATGCGTACACGCTCCTTGAGTAAGCATGTTTCTACTTTTTATATATCTTCCTGTTACATTAGAATGTTTTGATTAAAGAACATAGCTTCCTCACCTTCTTCTGTGCAATTAGATGACTCTGATTGGTCATCAAAAGCTATCACGTTTGTGTTTGTGTGTGTGTGTGTGTGTGTGTGTGTGTGTGTGTGTGTGCGTGCATGTATGTGTGTGTTCTCATTTCATGATTTCTTATTGTGAAGTCACAAGAAACTGTTGCAAACTCTTTGCATAGTAAATCACTATGTATTAGATTGCGATTTCTGTTTGTTGGTTGGTTGGTTTGATTTGTTAGTTTGACATGAAATCGTGCTCAGCTTGAAGCTGAAGCTAGTTATTTCTGCATCCCTAGTTTTGGGCCGCTGGCCTAGACAAATAAGGTCTAAGTCAATCTCTCTCTCTCTCTCGAATACAAATATCTAGGAAATGTGTTCACTACTAAGTTGTGTTAAAGCGAGATTCAACAAGATTTGGCTTGTAGAGCTTAAGCCGCACATGTACTTCTGATGAGGTCACTGAGAAAAATTGCACAGGTAGCACCAGTTGTGTTTTTTAAATAAATTTGATGCACACAATTAACACATTATGTTGTATGGGGCTGAAAATCGGGGAGCTGTAGACTGTCGCATTATAGAAGGTGTCCATTTGCATGCTGTAAAACCCCCCTGTAGGTTCGGGGTAAGAATTGACCCACCGCGTCTCCCTACGCGATTCGTAAGAGGCGAATGATTAGGGACACCGCGACTTGATTTGCGTTTACTCTAAACTGCTCTAGTGATTTTCGTGCTTAGTGGCCTTACGTAGCCTTCGAAGGCTGATAGGCCGTAAAACACCATCCATCCATCCATGCTCTAAAAAGCTTCTTATATGTGTCTATTACGAGTAGGGGGTAAGATTAATAAAAATCTTGTGTTCTGGATCGTTCTGGGTCTAGGGGTGAACTGCACCCACCTACTTGAACCTTCCACTCTCACTCAAACAAACGATGTAAACAAGTCTGAAATGAGAGATGGGAACAAGAGAAACAATTCGAAAATCTTTACTCATGGGAAAGTCAAATGCCTTAATATGAAATAGTTGCTATGATGAACTCAAGAATATTCTAAACAGGATAATCAAAGTAATTCCCCAAAAGAAAACAAATTCTTATGACCAAGTAATCTGCCAGACCAGCGTTATACTTAACTGCAAGCTTGGTGGGAGTCCTCAGCCAATCAGATCACGGCTCGCGCGTGCAGCGCAGAGCGAGAGGGGGGGGGGGAGAGGGGGAGAGGGGAGAGGGTATCCTTTCATGAATGAAACCACGGTACACACGACGAAAGCAGCGCTCTCACGCCTGAACGGGCAGGCGTTGCTCGCTTATCCCGCGACAAAACCGTTTAAGGATGGCTTGGGGTTCGGCTTGGAGATTGAAGAATGGAGAACATCGAGTCGTTTAAAGCTCAGGAGTCGTTCGTAGATATGATGCGGTCAGGGCAGTTCCTGGAGTGGAGTGGAGCAGGCTATTTCCACCAAGTCTCCGCTGCAGGTATCCGAGCCGACGCTCGCGTAGAGAACGGCGGCGAAGCAAAACGTGGGACGAGTTTAAACCGGGCGTTGTCCGGGGACTTTCCTCCATGGAAAATTTCTTCATTACAGCCTTCACAGCAGATAAACTCTTGAACAGGGCGCCGTTCCTTCATAGGGCTGTTCCGTTAAAATAATACTACGGGCGCACCCCGCTACACAATTACACGGGTTTTATACGACCGCCAAAATTCCTCTCCTCTCTCGTCCAATCACAGGATTTTAGAAGGTTTTGAGTAACGATTTTCTTCAACTGACCAATCCTCGTTCCAGCCTGCAAACCAGTTCTGATTGCAGGATAATCGAACTACCTCATTAGTCCGTCTCCCGAATGTCTCCACTGGGATTGGTCAGCGGTTAATCATCAATCAAGATGTGATCAGTGTCAAATTAAATGTTCTATTAAGTCACTCTTGGCTCAGACAGGAAAACAGGGTTCAACACTGAGTTTCCTCTCTCGAGTCACACCCACACAGAGCAATTTCCATCCATCTACACTGGTCTGGCAAAATCTCTAAACTAAATACGGTCTGGCAGACAACACCCACCCCACTGCATGGTTAAACAATAATAAACGGGGAGTGGGGAAAATGCGTTTCGTAACAGTGTCTTTACGCACACTAATGATATGGTGTATGGGGATACTGGTTGTTTTTCTCATTCCGTTAATGCCAAACTACGCAGTATTAAGTTCTGGGTCAAGATATTAAAAATGGACGAATACCGATTATCCTACAGAGTCTACCAAATTATATAAAACAATGAAAAATCTTGGGTTTCCAAAGTAGAGAATGTACTTGTAGAATGTAATTGCGAAGAGCTCTGGTTGAAATAGCGGGTTACGACCGACACAGCTTTATTGAAAAACATCAGAGAGAAACTCATAACTATATTTCATTCTGAATGGAAGTTACTAATCCTAAATAGGGATCAGTATTTATTTTACAATCTCTTTAAAACATTCATTGGTACCAAGCGTTATTTATATTTTCTTGACAATAAGTTATTTCGAGATGCATACATCAGATTCAGGATTGGGTTATCGAAGTTGTATATCCATAAATACATATACTCGAGAGGTACTAATGTGTATTTATGTCCATTATGCAGAGAAAAAGAAGAAAATGAAACGCATTTTCTAGTATATTGTCCAGCTCTTAGTGATATAATTGGAAAATATACATTTACCTGTCTGGATGTAAACAGAAATGATCCTAATAAAGACCTTTTTTCCGATATACAAATGAAGAATGTAAGATCAACCAGCATATATCTATTCAAAACATTCAAGAGAAGACAAGACGGTATTTAATCTGTTGAGCGAGACAGCTTCTATTGTGACTAAAGTTTTTTACCACCCAAACTGTGCTCTTGAAATGGAAGCCTCATCAATAAATGTTTATGCTTGTTCGTTTTCGTTTGGTTCTCTCTCTCTCTCTCTCTCTCTCTCTCTCTCTCTCTCTCTCTCTCTCTCTCTCTCTCTCTCTCTCTCTCTTTCTATGTCGACACACACACACACGCGCGCGCGCGCGCGCACGGGCGCACACACACACACACACACACACACACACACCTTTTCACCAAGAAGTCTGGTTTCCCGGCGGTGCTTTACAAACGGGGAAGCATACGACCAAAACACGAAGAAAGCAGAATGCGGAATCAGTGCATTGGCGGGTAGAGCGGATTGGATTGTATTAATGAGCTGTCATGGTCTCTCCTCCTTTGTAGGCTATGTCCGGCCATTAGCCACGAAAATCACAAGAGAATGTCAGATTAAGAGCAAGTCAAGCATCCATTTCCCGACACTAGTTTAAAATCGCGAGAAGACGCGGTATGTCTATTCTTATCCCCACTCCACGCGATGTAGGGTGAGGCTAATCTGAGAGGAGGGGAAGAGGAAGGTCAGGGGTCACATCATTCTACGTGGAGGAAGACGTGTCAGGATGAAGGGCGGCGACACAGGCGGAACAGAGTTTCTTTGGGCTGGTCTCTTTTGACAAGGCAATGGACTCGCCCTGGCTGGACTTGGCGGCATTGTAGACCTCTTCTAACATTTAGGATATTCAGGGCGGTGAGCATGGGGATGAAGATAGGCGTGACGCTGTGGTTAAAAGTGGAGTTGACGGTGGGGGTAGGGGTGGGGTAGGAGAGAGGCTAGATATGGGCCATGAATGTGAATGACTGTCCCCTGCCGTAACTGCCCACACCTCTCACATCCTTCTTCCTGCTTCCTCTGT
>JAWQFJ010018535.1:5000-19489 GCA_034096865.1 Theodoxus fluviatilis
GGACGGCCATGGCACAATATTTTAAACAATGATCGTTTAACCATTGGCAAGCAGCTCTCGCAGTATGACTGAGAACAGTGTTCTCATGAAATAGTTCTCCTGACCCATGGAAAATAGTTACTGTGCAGAAGTAAGCGTAGCTTGTTCCAAAACATCTCTGTATGTTTCGTCATTTACGCGGTCTTCACAGAACTTCAGGACACAACCACCAGAAGCTATCGATGATGATACCACCTCCATGTTTAACTATAGGCTTCTGCATGACTTGTACGCATCATCTCAGTAGCAAACATGACTTCCGAGCAGTCTTTAACTGTTCAATCTTTGTGAGCATGGGCTCACTGCATTCTCAGTTTCCTGTGGTCATCATTGGATGCCAATCTGCATAGTGCAGTGGTGTTTCTGATGCAGACAAGTGGCTCTTGAATTGCGTAGCGATGCTGTGATGAATACACAGTCATCTCCATTAGAGCCTCATCTCTTCCGACCTCTTCATTTGCAGTCAGCTGTAGGTGCATGGGCTTTGTATTTCTTGATGATATATAGAACAGCTGCCTTGGATACGCAGATCCTGTCTGCAAAACTTTATTTGGCTGTTTCCTTCTTCGTACAAAACCATCGCCCTGACACTGTTTTTCTTGGACAGCTCTCTGGTCTAGTTTGGCATGGCGGGTGCAGTTTTGTGACCAGTGTGAATGCATTGAGATAATCTCTTTACTCTACTTATGCCAAGTGAAGATTGGGTGAATAGGATATATGCGCAATTATATCGGTAAATATTCACCAAAGACATCTTAAGATGAAGCAATTGTCTATGATTTTTCGATATTATATATTTTAATTGCATCACATTCAGTATCATATTTGTAGTCGGGAAAGTGTTGTGTCCCCAGAGGGTAACATTGGCTCGTGCTTCCATGAACACAAATAGGATAAAGGAATATGTTGTAAAATAAACTTGAAATAGTGGAAGCATTTTCATCATCATCATCATCATCATCATCATCATCATCATCATCATCATCATCATCATCATCATCATCATCATCATCATCATCGTCATCATCATCATCATCATCATCATCAACAACTTTTTGTAACGCGCTGTTTCTGATTGAAAATCACTCATAGCGCACAATGGAGGTCTAAAATAATTTTTGAATATATGTGTCTTGAGCTGACGTTTGAAGTCTTTTTGCGAGGAGCACCATCTGAGGGCCTCAGGCAAGGAATTTCACACTGCTGGCCCAGCAGGTGAAAAGGCCCTAGAGCCGAATGACCTCTTGGATGAAACTGGAGGCCTTAGAAAGGGCTTTGTGCCCAAGCGCAGGTTCTGGCAGGTTTGTATAGTGGGACGATGTTCTGAAGACAGGAGGGGCCCACTGAGTGGAAGCAAGCATGCGTGAGAACTCCCAACTTGAACCTAACCATCTCTTGTATAGGGACCCAAATATCAGCGGTATTAATAATTTTAAATAGCTCTCAGCTGATGATTCAAGTACCTTTCCAAAGAAATAAATAGAAATACAAACATCTTGAATAAGAGAACGTTTTGATCGAAGCAAATTGTTATTGGAAAACATACCTTCCCAGCAAAAAACCCGTACACACAAAAAAATTAAAAGAGAACGCTGATTAAAGTCGGTCTCGTGTAGATCGTGCGTTTGAATACCAGGTTTGCGTTTTCAGACAGTATTATTGACCATCAGGCAATTGCAGAATTACCTCCCTTGTCCTACTCAACAAGCGCAGATAACTGCTGCTGCCATACCACAGGCAGCGATGAGTTTGAATCTGCACACGGTGCTTCGTCCTTCCCGGTGCGAGGCTTTCGCCATGAAGGAAGACGTGCTCTCTGTCGCTCCGTTTGGGATTTGGAAAGCGTCACATCCCCACCCACCCCACCCCCTCCAACTTTGCACAGATCTGACTGAGATGATTAATTTCACGGGATGCTTGACCCATTTTCGAACCCCAAAGCCTGGGCACCACATGCCCAGTAACCTCAGAACACTCGCAAACGTATTTTCACCGCAATTGGAGCTCGAAAACGGAGCGGTACATCATGGTACAGGCAGGTTGGGTAGAAGCAAAAGTCATCAGCATCTGTCACAGGAAGACACGGAGCATTGACAGGGTTGAGGACTGGTGGAAGGGGGTGGGAAGTGAGGGGTGGGGGAAGGAGGACGGGGGTGGGAAGTGAGGGGTGGGGGAAGGAGGACGGGGGTGGGAAGTGAGGGGTGGGGGAAGGAGGACGGGGGTGGGAAGTGAGGGGTGGGGGAAGGAGGACGGGGGTGGGAAGTGAGGGGTGGGGGAAGGAAGAGAAAGAAGGCTAGGAGGAGTTTTCAGAATTTGTCTTTTTTTTTCTCTAAGGACGTTAATTCCACGCAAAAATGTTAATTTATATTCATTTTTTTTAAAGAATGTGCGAGTACGAAATTTTTTCAACATGTTGATGCTCGACACGCATACAGACACGCACATATACACGTACATAAACATTCTTTCTCTCTCTCTCTCTCTCTCTCTCTCTCTCTCTCTCTCTCTCTCTCTCTCTCACACACACACACACACACACACACACACACACACACACACACACACACACAAACACACACACACACACACACACGCTCGCTTGCTTGCTTGCTTGCTTGCTTGCAAAGTGTGCATTCAGAGGCAGGCCCATACAGAACACTCGTGCAAGCGCGTACAGGGGCAGGCCCATACAGAACACTCGTACAAGCGCGTACAGAGGCAGGCCCATACAGAACACTAGTTCAAGCGCGTACAGAGGCAGGCCCATACAGAACACTCGTACAAGCGCGTACAGAGGCAGGCCCATACAGAACACTAGTACAAGCGCGTACAGAGGCAGGCCCATACAGAACACTCGTGCAAGCGCGTACAGGGGCAGGCCCATACAGAACACTCGTACAAGCGCGTACAGGGGCAGGCCCATACAGAACACTCGTACAAGCGCGTACAGAGGCAGGCCCATACAGAACACTCGTACAAGCGCGTACAGGGGCAGGCCCATACAGAACACTCGTGCAAGCGCGTACAGGGGCAGGCCCATACAGCACACTCGTGCAAGCGCGTACAGGGGCAGGCCCATACAGAACACTCGTACAAGCGCGTACAGGGGCAGGCCCATACAGAACACTCGTACAAGCGCGTACAGAGGCAGGCCCATACAGAACACTCGTACAAGCGCGTACAGGGGCAGGCCCATACAGAACACTCGTGCAAGCGCGTACAGGGGCAGGCCCATACAGCACACTCGTGCAAGCGCGTACAGAGGCAGGCCCATACAGAACACTCGTGCAAGCGCGTACAGGGGCAGGCGAAGAAGTCGGGGCGCCCTGTCCAACGCTTGCATGTGAGAGTGAGGAGGCTGGGTCTGGCAAGACGTGCAAGGTACGTACCTGGCCTCTCCCTAGTGGTGACGTGTGCTGCAGGACTCTACCGCCACTGCCGTTGCCTCTCTCCTGGCTCTTGTCTGCAATGGCGTCGATGTGGCAACTTTTCAGTGTACATAAAGTTTGGTGGAACCAAAAGTGTCACCGTCGCCTTGTTTTGTTTTGAGTTGCGATTGTCTATTTACCTGTATTATTGATTCACTTTACATTTGTTATCCAGCCGACGTGATTAACTACTCCCCTTAGCATATAATAAAGAAAACTTTATACACAATATTCTCAAATTCATCCGTCGATAATTATTTATTTAATTTTAGGATTGGTGTTTTTATCTTTGTCAAGTCGCAGTATTGTCTAGTACTTGATATGTTGTCTCTGTGTTGTTCATTTCGAAACTTTCATATGTATCACCCATTGCTCGACTTATTGCCGAAAATACTTACTGCATACATTTGTTGCTGAATTTTCTTTTGCAATTTTAAACAAGTCTACAATAAAATATTTGAAAACTCCTTTCATACTGACCCTTTTTCTATTATTAGTTGAAAATACATCGCCTACCGGTGTGAAGACTCGAGTATGTGTGTACCCACTTCAGTAATGCGTGTATGCGTGTGTGTGTGTGTGTGTGTGTGTGTGTGTGTGTGTGCATATGCGTGTGTATGTATGCATGTGTGTGTATTGTGTGTATGTATGTGTGTATGTGTGTATGTATGTGCGTATGTGTGTGTATGTATATGTATGTGTGCATGTATGTGTGTATGTGTGTATGTATGTGCATGTGTGTATATGTATGCGTGTGTGTGTATGTGTGTGTAAGTATGTGGGTGTATGTGTGGGTGTATGTGTGTGTGCGTGTATGTATATGTGTGTGTATGTATGAATGAGAGAGAGAGGGAGAGAGAGAGTGTATATGTGTGTGTATGTATGTGTGAGTGTGTGTGTATGTATGTGTGTGTATGAATGAGAGAGATAGAGAGAGAAAGAGACATATATATATATATATATATATATATATAAGCTTAATCCCTGAAATTTTAAGGGAATAGGCTTATTCCCTGTTTCAACTAGGGAGTAAGCTTATTCCCTAAAACAAATCAGCGATTTAGCTTATTCCCTGAAATGGGAGGTCATTTTTTTGCTTATTCCCCGATTAGTTTGAAACACACAAACAGAAAGACTTGTACATTTTACCATAAATAAGTTCCATGTCAGTGAGCTTTCATCAATCTTTAAAACTTCTTTTGCTTGGAAATGAGTTCTTTCTTGACTTTTACTCACTCTCTTGATAAATACAGAATTATTTCGTGAACTGTTGTCGGTGTTTGTGTTTTAATCTTTCCTCGGGCATATTCAGTTCAATTGAAAAAGTCAGTCTAGTCTGTGATTCATATCAAGCAACATGGACGCGGAAGAAGAAGTATATCTTGAGGAAGTGCTAAAAAATAAGGATAAAGCAA
The DNA here is from genome assembly GCA_034096865.1 of Theodoxus fluviatilis. Taxonomy (NCBI): domain Eukaryota; kingdom Metazoa; phylum Mollusca; class Gastropoda; order Cycloneritida; family Neritidae; genus Theodoxus; species Theodoxus fluviatilis. The sequence goes on from JAWQFJ010018535.1 coordinate 9,883, forward strand.
ATAGATTACTTATGACCAGAGATGAGTACCACAGAATTTTAGATGAAGTGAAGGAAGCAGCAGCAACATCAGCTACTAAAATCAAACATCAAAGACACCTTCTAAGAAGATATGAAATTCTTACCTGTGGGCAAGTATCCAAACTCGTTCTAAAGCAAAAGGACGAACATGAGCAACCAAAACACTTTATATTTGTTGAGGAAATGTATGATGTTTTAAAGCGCATCCATGTTGTCACTGGCCATGGTGGCCGTGATAAAATGTTGAAAGAGGCTGGGGAAAAGGCATAAGCATTACAGAGGCCAGTGTCACTTTGTTCAAGTCTTTGTGCGTTCAGTGTCAGGGAAAAAAAAGAAGACCTACGATTAAAGGCATTGTTGTGAAGCCTCTCCTGTCAAAGTCCGTTGGATCAGAATCTCAAGTGGATTTAATTGACTATCAGTCACTTAAACAGGGAGGATACTCATGGGTTATGGTCTACCAGGAACATCTTACCAAGTTTTGCGTGCTTAGAGCCCTTACAACAAAACGACCAGCAGAGGTGGCATACCAACTTTTAGACATTTTCCTTCTCTTCGGAGCCCCGCAAATTCTTCAAAGTTCATTGTTTATGAGCAGCAATATTTTCATCTTGTATTTTGATCCTTGTGTATTTATGAATAAACCAATGTTTTAAAGCATCAAATATTGTATTAGTGTTTATGTTTGTGCGCTTTAAACTAATCAGGGAATAAGCCCCCAAAATGACCTCCCATTTCAGGGATTAAGCTAAATCCCTGATATTTTTAGGGAATAAGCTTACTTCCCAGTTGAAACAGGGAATAAGCCTATTCCCTTAAAATTTCAGGGATTAAGCTTATTTCCTAAATGTTCTTATTCCCTGTAACATATACATATATATATATATATATATATATATATATATATATATAGAGAGAGAGAGAGAGAGAGAGAGAGAGAGAGAGAGAGAGAGAGAGAGAGAGAGAGACAGGCATGCAGACAGGCAGGCAGACAGGCAGACAGACAGACAGACAGACAGACAGACAGACAGACAGACAGACAGACAGACAGACAGACAGACAGACAGACAGACAGACAGACAGACAGACAGACAGACAGACAGACAGACCAGACAGACAGACAGACAGACAGACAGACAGACAGACAGACAGACAGACAGACAGACAGACAGACAGACAGACAGACAGACAGACAGACAGACAGACAGACAGACAGACAGACAGACAGACAGACAGACAGACAGACAGACAGACACAGATTAATTGATTTCTTGATTCGGCCGACGATCCATTTGATATTTTCATCTATTTACAGGCTTTAAAACAGTATTGCAATAATTACAAGAGATATATTACAGACTACATTGAAGACCTTAAAACAAGCGAAGAATACTCGCTATTCATCACTGGATGGATACCCTGCATTTTGAATCTCGATGATAGCACTTGTAAATTGAATATAGAGTTAACTTGGTTGCTGAAGGCATCTCCAAGAATGACTGCAGCTCTATACGCTTACATAAGAGCAATATTGCAACACTAATTAGGCACATGAACCTCTATTTGAGCAACATTTCCCCAGTTTGACTTTGAAAAGGCATAAAATACAAGCACTGCGACATCCCCTGTTTTCAGTATCTCATGATCCGCGCTTAAGTATATTTGGAGAGAGGAAACTAGCGGCCCTCTAAACCCAGAACTGCACAGTGTGGTATATATGATACAGATGAAAGTACGCATGACAGGATTATAATAAATGAATCGGGATTGGCACATCAACGCTATAGACTTTCTTCTCGATATAAAGCATTCATCGGCAATTTGCATGCTGCATACTCGCGAAAAAGCAAGAAAAACAGAAAATGGAAATGTGGCAACACTAGATGTACAGTCAGGGGTTCACTCCGGGTAATGCGCTTATGTTTACGAGTTCCTTCTCTCTCAGTCTTAATGCGTAGTGAATGAACATCGCCACATCTCTTGTTTTTCGGGTATCTGCTCCCGGAGAGAGACACAGAGAAAGACAGAGAGAGTGTGTGTATGTGCGTTTGCCTATGATTGTGTTGGTATGTAATACTTTGTGCTCGAGCATCAGGTATGCTGATATTTGCCTACGTATGTCTAAATGTCTGAGTGTGTATAATCTTGTATGTTTGGATTGTCGTGGTAGGCGGTTGAAGGAAAGTGTTTGTTTCTGTGCACGTATACGTGGAGGAAGGGAGACAGAGAGAGAGAGAGAGAGAGAGAGAGAGAGAGAGAGAGAGAGAGAGAGAGAGAGAGAGAGAGAGAGAGAGAACGAACGAACGAACGGACGGACGAACGCACGAACGAACTCTTTATTGTATAGGCCTTCGACCCAGTACAAGGACTCAGTATCACGAGTATAAATATCACATTTCACGATGTAGACCTCCTTCTCTTAAACGCATGGAGTAAGTATGAGCTCACAGACCTTATGAGAGAGAGAGAGAGAGAGAGAGAGAGAGAGAGAGAGAGAGAGAGAGAAACAGAGAGAAACAGAGAGAAACAGCGAAATAGAGAGAGAGACACAAAAAGAAAGGAGAGAGACAGAGAAAGGGGTGTGTGGTGGAGGACAGACAGACAGACAGACAGACAGACAGACAGACAGACAGACAGTCAGGCAGGCAGGCCGGCAGGCAGACAAGCAAACAGGCAGGCAGGCAGGCAGGCAGGCAGGCACACACACACGCGCGCGTGCACACACACAGACACTCAGACATTAGGGAACGGAGAGACAAAGTCAGAAACGGTGAGAAGGAGAGACACACACAGAGGGACAGAGGGTGGCGCACATCCAGTCAGGCACGATGAGAAGGAGAGACACACACAGAGGGACAGAGGGTGGCGCACATCCAGTCAGGCACGATGAGAAGGAGAGACACACACAGAGGGACAGAGGGTGGCGCACATCCAGTCAGGCACGATGAGAAGGAATGTCCGCACCAGAGGAAATATGCGCCGAGAGGCATACGGACGGAAGAGTTGGATGACTCGACACCACGCAGAACTGGAGTGTCTGCATGCAGAGAGGACAACTCTGGTTCCCCCCCCATAGTCACAGTTTTCCTTCCCGCTTCTCGCTAGAACCACCCCACTCTCAGTATCATTCTCTCTGCAATCCCACAGTCCACCTCCATAGAATCCTTCAGTAGGAATTCTCCCCCCTCCCCCTATCCCCGCTCTCCCCCCTTCTTCCCCCCACCTCCCCGCCCCTTTTTCGCACTGCGATACGAAATTTTCTATACCAGTATTTTTGGATTTGATTCACGTCAGCATTGTGCACTATTTTCCCCAGTTTAAAGCGGAGTTTCTAATACATATTTGAAACACATCACGAAGGATGACGACAGGAAATATGGAGGCCTACTCAGGAAGTTGGGCTAAACCCACATGGATATCGTCCTTGTCTCCATCCGGGTCAGCCTGCGATCGGTCGACATAGCGTTCAGGCACTTTGTGGGACGAAGGGGAGGAAGGCGAGCAGCGAAACTATAGTATACATTTTTTTGTGCTTGACAAAACATGACCCTCACCCAGGCAACCGGGGAACGATCCTCGGTTGTGCCACATAGCTTTTGAAAAATCTAAAACGAGTGTGTATGTGTGTGTGTGTGTGTGTGTGTGTGTGTGTGTGTGTGTGTGTGTGTGTGTGTGTGTGTGTGTGTGTGTGATTTGTGCGACAGGGATGAATAGACAGGAATTCACTTCGCTTAAGGTTTACACGTCTGATGCAACTTCTTTTGTGAGTCATTGATCATTTTTTAGATTGCGAGCGGACCAAAATGTAGGTGGTTTCCAGATAAGACCAAGGACTAAAAACGCACCCGTGATGATGAACTTTTCCACATCCTAACACCATGACGCTGTAATGGAAAAATAGGTTTCGGAAGTATCTTACCTGAGAGAGGCTTGGTTTTTGCTGGTGAGGTTGGTAGTCCAGCGACTGTATAAAGATTGAAGTGGAAGGTTTGGAGTAAATGGAAGTTGAGTTCTGCCCCAAGGTGTTGAGCGGTGTTCGCTCTGAGGTATGCGTAGTAGTGAGTAAAGGTGGGTCGTGAGTTGGTTGTGAGAAGATAGCTATATTAGAGAGCGCAAGAAGACAGAGATCAGTCCGCCTACTGAGAGGAGAGGGGAGAGATCAGTCCGCCTACTGAGAGAAGACAGAAGATAGAGATCAGTCCGCCTACTGAGAGAAGACAGAAGATAGAGATCGGTCCGCCTACTGAGAGAAGACAGAAGATAGAGATCGGTCCGCCTACTGAGAGAGAGGAGAGAAGAAGAGATCGGTCTGCCTACAGAGTGCGAAGAAGAGAGAAGAGGAAGGCGAAGCACAGAAGAGAGAAGCAGACGAAGAAAAGATAAGAGGAAGGCGAGGCACAGAAGAGAGAAGCAGATGAAGAGAGGAGATCGGCTCCACACACAGCAGAGACGGGCAGAGAGAGAGAGAGAGAGAGAGAGAGAGAGAGAGAGAGAGAGAGAGAGAGAGAGAGAGAGAGAGAGAGAGGAGAGAGAGAGAGAGAGAGAGAGAGAGAGAGAGAGAGAGAGAGAGAGAGAGAGAGAGAGAGCTGGCAGTGTTGGACGGTTGGTGCGAGTTTGACACGGGTCGATAGTTTTTACTTATCTAGGGCTGACCTACGTGCTTTTATGTTTTATATAAGAAGGCTGACCGATATTTTACTTGTGCTTTTTCATTTTTCCCGTTGGGAGTTGAGTAGGTGAAGAGTATGTGTAATTTTATAAGATTGGGTTATTGAGGATGTTGTGTTTGAGCCATATACCAATGTAACATTCTTTTTTTGATTTTTCTTTTCTATCCCTGTTACGGGCATGTTTTATGTTGAAATATAAAGACATGTAAGTAAACCGGGACCTGTTTTATTTCGTTTTTGTGAATCCCCGTAACAACGCAAACGACTTTTGACCTTGAGTCCACCCCGGCGCTGACCCTTTAATATGGACTCGTGCTCCTTGCCATGGACTGACCAACCGTGCTTTCTGTGTGTGAGCCCTGTGTCCGGTAGCCTGTCATGTGTCGAATTTTACTCTTGATGCGTGCATAATGGATACTGAGATTTTTTTCTAAGGAAATAGTGAAGATGAGTTGAGAATGCATTATTTGATGATGATCATTTTTAAATTGTCCTTTTCTCACTATCTACAGAGTAGTTATCGTATTATTGTACACAAAGATACAGGATATTCTCGTCTTATTAAAAACACACACACACACACACACACACACACACGTGTGCGCGCGCACACACACACACACACACACATACAATACACGCACAAACACGCGCGCACACACACACGCACGCGCGCACACACACACGCATACAGACACACACACACACACACACTCTCTCTCTCTCTCTCTCTCTCTCTCTCTCTCTCTCTCTCTATGTTTTAGAGCCTGCAATTTCTTAACGATTTTGTACTTTCTGAAAACCGTGTTGATAATAAGATTGTTGCCTACATCCAGAGTCAGCATGACATAGACAATGTACATAATAGCTTTGTCAAAGAGGCAAGGTCAATGCTTTTTTTAAAACATCTAAATGACGAATATTTTATATTTTAGTGTCACCTGTACATCAGTTGACACTGAATCGTCCTCTAGAGCCAACATACCCAATACCTAATTTGTAATTCGTTTGAAGAATTTTAATCATAGCATGGAATTTCAGCCATACCCTGGGTGGGCAAGACAGATGATGTTCAGAACTACATACTTCACTGATGATGCTTTATATCAGTCATTAATAGTTATTACGATGATGCTGTCATCAATTTTTCGTTTTGCTAAATGGTACTGTGCTGGTTTTAAGTATGTATATACAATGTAAGTTTTGTTTAAAAAAAATTCTCTCTCTCACTTCCGGCGCGCTCGCTCTAGCGATCAGACGTGTCCGTGAGGCTCCCACCGGTACGTGCTGTGTATACAAGAACAAAGCGGTAAAATCCCAGTAACTGCACTGCCAGCTACCTTGGAAGTGGTACTCGCCGCTCTGCTGGACAAGAAGTCGCTGAATTTCTGGAAAGCAGTGAGGAAGGAGGTTCCACCATTGTCGTCCTTCGGTTTTCACCCGCTGCAGGTCAGCCATCGTCCTTCCCGCCAGTGAAAAACTCATCAAGAAGAAAAACCCATGCACAGCTGCGACGGGACCGACGAAGACTGGAGGCTTACCGTCTTGCGGGAACCGACGTGGATGGTCAGCAGAACATTCCAAACATTCGGCCTCCTCCTTCTCGCGTTGATTTAGCAGAAAATGCTATTATGCCTCATTGTTTTGATCTCGCTGTTGCCGGTGTCGGAGAGTCACAGGCGACTCGATGTGCACGTGCAAATCATGGCGGTCCGGAATGTCTTAGTGCCGAGTCAGGGTCAGATCAGAGCAAGGCAACAGTTACGACAGCAAGTATTGCTCGATCTGAAGATTGTACCGTGGCAGTAGAAACAGGCCATATCATTTCCAACTCGCTGGAAGAAATCCGCAGTGTCTGTGAACCACCCTCAAAGTGAGTCGTGAGAAAGGAGGTAGACTGCGAGACTCAAGTGTGACAGTCAGCAAAGTCGACTCGGCCCGACACCATGCGATGCAACTCCGATACATTTTGACTGATCGCCCCAAGGGAAGATGCGTCTCTGCCCATCACACCGTACCAGGTCAGCTTCCCTCCTACTTCACGAAATCCAACGCATTCGTCCGAGGGAGGGACGGAAGAAGTACCCTGGCTCCCCGTGCGCAACCAACTGCTGCTCCCACAATGCCCAGCTGCCTGGACAGCGAGACAGGGCAGCAGCCAGTCGAACATCAGCCGGGTTTGCGAGGTGTTGGTCTGACCCTCGCTTTATGAAGTTCTAGATGCTCCTTTTACAGCCGACCCCGCTGACAGGCAAGTCAAGGCAACGAAGCGGGAATTAGCAGACTTGGAAGAACCCCTGACGATTCAGGCTCCAGTTGGTGGAAAACAGAATTCATTTAACTCTCGCTTCAAGACGTTTTCCCCATTCGGAGATTTGTGTTGAGTCCCGGACACCTTGCTTGGAGTATTTGTGTTTCTTTGGGACGCATTGCATTGAAAAAGGCGGGTGGTCTATATTATACTATTGAATTGTTTCCTTTCTCCCTCTCAACCCCTCTCCCCATCCTCCCCCCCCCTCTCTCTCTCTCTCTCTCTCTCTCTCTCTCTCTCTCTCTCTCTCTCTCTCTCTCTCTCTCTCTCTCTCTCTCTCTCTCTCATATTAAATTGTGTTTGCCATCCCATCCCCCATCCCACCCCAAGTTACGCCTTTTTATTATTCGTTGCTGTTGGAGTTTAGTCATCACGTGTCGAGTAGAAAGCGTTTTTCGGGGTCAAGGCACATTCTGGTTGTAGATGCTTGCTCACATTCGAGTTTTGATATGGCTGAGCCTGAAGCAGCGTTCTCTATGCGGTCATGTTGGCAGCGGCGCCATGCATGAGCTCTGGAGGAGTGTGTGGTTCAGCGTATGCTGCTCGCCATATGTATGAGATGTTTCGGCTGTAGTTTTTAGGGTGGGTTGTTTCAAATGAATAGTTGTCGGATGTAGTTTTTAGCGTAGTTTGTTTCAACTTAGTTGTCGGATGATGTGTGGATGTTTCACGAGTGTGCAGTCATTGTCTTTGCACACCTTTATTATAATTATCCTTTATTATTATTGTTATTCTTTATTAGTATCATCATCATCATCATCATCATCATCATCATCATCATCATCATCATCATCATCATCATCATCATCATCATCATCATCATCATCATCATTATATTTATCATTATTATTATTATTATTGTTACTATTTTCAGTGTTGTTGTTATTGTCACCAGTGTTGTTGTTGCTATCATCGTCATTACTATATGGGGTAATTTAGTGGGGGACCACATTCCCTCTTTTCTTGTTCTGCTAGTTGCTATCGGTTCATGGATCGATAGTTGTCAGGTTTTTCACCTTTGTTCCAAGAATGCTTACTGTGAACCAGAAAAATACTGTTATTTCATTGGAGTGTATATGTATTTAATTTGTTTTGCTTTCGACGTGAAACGTGAAGTTGAGGCCAGTCATTTCTGTATTCCTTGTGATGGGCAGCTGGTGTAAAAAAATAACATAATTTGTCGGCATTCGACCCCCACCCCCAACCCCTCACCCCCCATTCTCACCCTTACCCGGTAAATTGCGTCCTGATTGGTATTACTTAAAGCATGTTTTTTTCAATGTTGCCTTATCAAATGATGCGTACACGCTCCTTGAGTAAGCATGTTTCTACTTTTTATATATCTTCCTGTTACATTAGAATGTTTTGATTAAAGAACATAGCTTCCTCACCTTCTTCTGTGCAATTAGATGACTCTGATTGGTCATCAAAAGCTATCACGTTTGTGTTTGTGTGTGTGTGTGTGTGTGTGTGTGTGTGTGTGTGTGCGTGCATGTATGTGTGTGTTCTCATTTCATGATTTCTTATTGTGAAGTCACAAGAAACTGTTGCAAACTCTTTGCATAGTAAATCACTATGTATTAGATAGCGATTTCTGTTTGTCTGTTGGTTGGTTGGTTTGATTTGTTAGTTTGACATGAAATCGTGCTCAGCTTGAAGCTGAAGCTAGTTATTTCTGCATCCCTAATTTTGGGCCGCTGGCCTAGACAAATAAGGTCTAAGTCAATCTCTCTCTCTCTCTCTCTCGAATACAAATATCTAGGAAATGTGTTCACTACTAAGTTGTGTTAAAGCGAGATTCAACAAGATTTGGCTTGTAGAGCTTAAGCCGCACATGTACTTCTGATGAGGTCACTGAGAAAAATTGCACAGGTAGCACCAGTTGTGTTTTTTAAATAAATTTGATGCACACAATTAACACATTATGTTGTATGGGGCTGAAAATCGGGGAGCTGTAGACTGTCGCATTATAGAAGGTGTCCATTTGCATGCTGTAAAACCCCCCTGTAGGTTCGGGGTAAGAATTGACCCACCGCGTCTCCCTACGCGATTCGTAAGAGGCGAATGATTAGGGACACCGCGACTTGATTTGCGTTTACTCTAAACTGCTCTAGTGATTTTCGTGCTTAGTGGCCTTACGTAGCCTTCGAAGGCTGATAGGCCGTAAAACACCATCCATCCATGCTCTAAAAAGCTTCTTATATGTGTCTATTACGAGTAGGGGGTAATATTAATAAAAAATATTGTGTTCTGGATCGTTCTGGATCTAGGGGTGGAACTGCACCCACCTACTTGAAACCTTCCACTCTCACTCAAACAAACGATGTAAAACAAGTCTGAAATGGAGAGATGGGAACAAGAGAAAACAATTCGAAAATCTTTACTCATGGGGAAAGTCAAATGCCTTAATATGAAATAGTTGCTATGATGAACTCAAGAATATTCTAAACAGGATAATCAAAGTAATTCCCCAAAAGAAAACAAAATTCTTAATGACCAAGTAATCTGCCACACCCACGACAGTGTATACTTAACTGCAAGCTTGGTGGGAGTCCTCAACCAATCAGATCACGGCTCGCGCGTGCAGCGCAGAGCGAGAGGGGGGG
>JAWQFJ010018536.1:0-25000 GCA_034096865.1 Theodoxus fluviatilis
TGCTACGATGTAGCTGGCCGAGGAATTTTGATTGGTTGGTGATTTTTTTAAATAACTTAAAAAGCACATTATCGTTAAAGGTATAGGGTTTGGGAGGCCCTCTTTGAATACATGAATCCCCAAAATGATTTCTAATTCAATTGTATCCCTCTTGATCGAATAGGCGACTTAATGAAAGCATTAGGATCGATTGTCATTGATACACGATCTTCGGTGACGTTTCACCCAGTGGCAAAGGTCACCTTCCTGTCAAGGTTGTGCAGCAGGAGCATCTCAGAGGGAGCTCTAAGTGCTTCACACTAGAGTGCGCCACTTGCTGTGCCTAGCAACAATGAAACTACAGCGCCCGTAGTCGCATTTGATTGGCTCATACTAAACAAAAAAATTAAATGGAAGTCACTTCACGGACTTGCACGGTAAACATACTTCAAGCCACGGAGTTTACAGCCATGAAAGTGGCCGATGTGCCGATTGCTTTCAAATTTCGAAGAAATTAATGTTGAAGTGCACTCATTATCGTGGCAGAGTGGATTGTATGTCATGGTTTGATATATGTAGTAAATGTCGGCATTTATACCCATGCCTGTAACGAAGTAGCAGACGACACATTTTGGAATTCCTTTGACCGTCCTTTATGACTGTGGATGGTTACCTCTCCTTTGTTATCAACGATAATTGACCCTAATGCTTTTATTAAGTCGTCTAGTCGATCACGAGGGATACAACTGAATGTGAAATATTTTTAGGGATTCATATATGCAAATAGGGCTTCCAAAACCCTCTACTTTTAATGACAATGTGCGTTTTAAGTAATTAAAGAAACCAAGCAATCGAAACTCCTGAGCCTGCCACATCATAGCAGACATGAAGCAGGGTGCAACGGAATGCAGGGATAATTTTATTTTCTCGCTCCAACCTCAGCTCGCACTTTTCCCACCAAACTCGTGAGACCTTGACGTACACATTTCCTCGTGTATGAAAATGAAGCACGTTAATCTGAATAGTGTTTCCATAACAAAAAAGCAATTTAAATGTATAATTTTCATGGCATCAGATAAACCAAACTTAGAACACAATGTCAACAGTTGCCTCGGCGTTGAGGTGCGTCTACCCGCATTTCCGTTTGTAAATTGTAGGAGCTTACACGACCATACATGCAGCTTTCAACATATAGCTTTAATATATTAATGTTGTTCATAGCTTACAATTTCTTTGGATGGGTTCTAGTATTCCAATTCAGCGCTTTCTGTGCGAACCGTAGAGAGCAATGGCGGCCAAACTCGCTGTTACTACGGCTGTACTCATGGGTCCTGGCTGAAGTGGAATTAGGGTTGTTTTACTGCATGGTTACGTTGGAAAGAACCACCTAAGTAGTTATTTTACTTCAAAAGTTGACACTCACAAAATAAGGCTTTAATTCCCTCTCATGCATACGGGAGATGAAGGTCTCTGAATGGGAACGCATACGCCACTCTAGTCCACTAGAGACTTCGCCTGTCGGCTACTGACCCGGGTTCACAGAATGCGCACACGCTGGCGTCATCAACAGTTTGTCTTCATCAGATTAGTGATACGCATACATCTCTTAACACCTGTATTTCCAAGATGAGATATAAGACAAAATCCACAAGTTTATGGCTTGTTTCTATGGTGAAATCCTGACCTTGCACCACATGTCATCTGAATGCTTTGTGAACTTGTTGAGTTACGTTGCCGAATAACTAACTGATAAATACATGAACCAAGGTAAAAACATTGGCGGAGATAACAAGGCAGCCACAGTAGCAAACGACTCCAGCCCACTCGCCCTCTGGCGCTGCTGTGATGATCTCACGCGAGACTAGTGGGAGACTAAAAATACACTACGCCGGTTTTGCTGTGCTCTGCTGACGGCATAGGGAATACAATTATTCTTTGTAGGTGTCATTCCAAAACGAGATAACAGATAAATTCCAAAATTTAATGGACTGTTCCTTGGGTAGAATCTTGTCCTTGGACCAAATGTCGTCAGAATTCGCTTTTAATATGGTGAGTTTCTGCTCCAAGGAATAAATAAACTACGTGAACCCCGCGTTCCATTGTTGAGCAGTTTATCTCTGCTACGCAGCAAATCAGGTTGAGTAGTTTTGATTGTTTGTTATTTTTTAAGGACTTAAAAAGCACATTATCATTATAGGTAAAGGTTTTTGGAGACCTTTTTTGGATACATAAATCCCCAAAATGATTTCACATTCAATTTTATCCCTCTCTATTGAAGAGACCACTTAATAAAATCATTAGGTTTGATTTCCTGCAGTGTTCACTCACCCCGTAGCAGACGTCACCTTTCCATCAAAGTCGCGCAGCAGCTGGAGCATCTCAAAAGGCGCTGCAACTGCTTCAAACTAGAGTGCGCTACCTTCTGTGCCTAGCAACGATGAACATATCAAACAGGTTGCAAAGCATAGAAGAAACTATGCATGGTTGGTTTGCCATGCTCCGGGGTGAAGTCACATCTTTTCTTAGGTCGATCCTTGGGTTACGTCACCAGAATGGGTATTTACGGCATGCTTTAATTGCAAGTGAAAGAAGGTGGCGAGAGTACAGTGGTGAACTAAATGAGAGGAACCTTGCCCTGTTTAGAAAGCAGGAACGACCAAAAAACTGAAGTAAGCTACCTACATGAAGAAACCAACAGGATCTCCAGTTCACCAAACGGTGGAAAGGAAAGTATAAGGCTGAGGAAGAGGTTCGTACCTCTGAAGATCACGCACCGCGGCACAACCAGGACTACTTGGTGCAAGTGACGTCTGATGTGCAGGAAAGGGAAACCCTGCCCCCACATGCGCATCCAACACTTGATAAGATCAGAGAACCTAGAGACTGTAGGTTTCTTAACAATGATAACGTAGAGGTCAAAACTAAGAGAAAAGCAAGTAATTTTAAGCACAAATGCAGGAGAGCAAGAGCAAAATATCAAAGGAATTTTATCACGGTCAGAAAATTCATCACTATCTTAGTCTGAAGAGAAAGAGGAAGGGTTTGAGCCTGACTGTTACCAGAAAATCTTAGAGAGAGAGAGAGAGAGAGAGCGGGGGGGGAGAGAGAGAGAGAGAGAGAGAGAGAGAGAGAGAGAGAGAGAGAGAGAGAGAGAGAGAGAGACAGAGAGAGAAAGAGAGAGAGAGAGAGGGAGGGGGGAGGGGAAGAGAGTGTCTCATCATCCCACTATGAATGAAAAAGACAGTAAGTACATCAAAGTAGTTGCAAACAATGAGCCAAAACTGGGTGCAGTGCAGAGAGAGTGGGTTCGATGTGTGCTTGGTGTGATGCCTGCATCAGGCCATCGAGGAACTTCTTCTCTTCTAGGACGCCCATGGAGGGTGTGAGAGCTGGAGACCCGAGTCCTGCAGCGGCCATTGTTGCTATGGAGACCGCAGGTACGCCGTATTTCCCACAAGGTGCCTCACACAGTATCGAGGCCTGCTCTCTATGTTCAATACAGATTTTTTATTTGATACGGCCACGTACATGTTTGTGAGATACTCGGCTCAGGGACTTTTCATTTATGATATACACGCAGTTTCTCACACATACGATGACAGTCACCTCCCAGATCTGTTCGTGGGCGTCAAATCCCTTGTCGTAAACTCGAAGCACCGACCATGCCGATCTCCCCATGGAGGCCGTGCTTGTTGATGTTAAATGTTGGATAGCTGAAAGTTGATTATTATTTTCATGACTAGCAACTGATCCTATAGGTGTGTAGAGCGTGCAGCCGTGAGTCAGCACACAGAAGTCATCCATAGTTTACTTTTTTCTCTCTCTCATCTGATGGTTGGATGTATTGCCTGAGATTTCCATGAGACGTTGCAGCATCGTGACGTTTCTTCGAAAGGAATAAAGTAAATTTGGTTTCGTGGATGTGAGACAACGAATTGCAAAGCTGGGAAAGAACGGAGGTTTATGTGCCGTGACAAGTAATGAATTGGTCAAGACTGAAGAATCAAAACGGCTACTTTTCTATTATGCCATCTCTCCCCTTGGTAGGATCTCCAACCCAGCAGTCGCAGGAAGCGACAGAGAACGACTACGAGACAATAAATGACTACGACCCTCTTGATGGTGCCTCCAGAGTAGGTAGGTACCTTGGTCGCACAACTTCCCTCACACACACCCCACCCACCACCGTCTTTCCCTGTTGCTGTGTCCTCTGAGATACTTCCGAAACCTATCTTACACCAGTTTTAGTCTCTATAAATCCACCCGTCCTCTATTTTTCATTTACTCTAAAATTTCTCTTGCTTTCTGAAGGACTTAAATCACACACACACACACACACACACACACACACACACACACACACACACACACACACACACACACACACACAAAACACACACACAAACAAACCCTAAACATGTTATTTTCCATACAATGTGTTGTTTTATGTTCTTTCATAATCAGCATGAAACTTTGACATTGTAATGGAATTAAGTATTATTGTATAATGTTGTAATGCATTGCATTGCATTGTATTGTTTTGTCTTGTGTTGTGTTGTATTGTATTGTATTGTACAGATATAGAAAGTCGGACAGATATACATGCAGACGGGTAGTCAGAGACCACACAGGCACACAGACTGACAAATACAAATACCTATGCGCGAGGGCAAATGTACACACACACACACAGAGAGAGAGAGAGAGAGAGAGAGAGAGAGAGAGAGAGAGAGAGAGAGAGAGAGAGAGAGAGAGAGAGAGATTGCTTCATTGCGGCCGACGACCCGTCTTAGAAATATTCAATTTGAGGTACAGATATTACAAAAATAAAAATAGTGAGATGTACATAGCTGAAACTTGATGCTCTAATGTTCATCATGCATGAATCAAATATCCATCATGTATGAATTTAAAGCATTCGGCGATAAGTCCCTATGAGAAGCATGAAAATGAATTATCATCGCGCACGTATAAGATTATAATTCAGGTATAAATAGTAGTCTCAGATAATGCGCATTATGATTAATTCCATAGTAAGGGTACTCATGCAAATATGTATTCGATATATGTGTACTGCTCTACGTTCTCACTTCCTCATAGAGATGAAGGCAGGGGACCTCGTGCGTAATATGTGCATTAGAAACGTAAACTCGGCTCCTTGTCCCGCTTCTTTCGTACATGACCTTTCACATGGTAACTTCACCTAGAACTGGCGGTCTTTGGCCGCTAATGATCGGACAAATTCATGTATAACGCCTTTTTGCCTATTGCTTAGCAACTGTCTGGTTTCGCAATGCTAGCGCATCATAGAAGTACATCGCACCATCTCTGGTTTTCTTTGCGCATTGTCCCTCTATCAAGTAGGCATATGGGTACCCAGCTCAATGAGGGTCAATGTCTTTCTCGATGTACTTTTCCCCTTAATACATTGTATTATGGGCAGCAAAGTAAACAGTGTTCTCTGTTTTCATCTTATCAGGACAAATGCACAGGAAATGTCATTGTTACCTCTATTGTCTTCAGTTGATCCGTAAATCGTTAATTCCTAATCCGAATATGATAAATACATCCCTGAATTTCCTTATTTTAAAAGTGTTTACATCTCATTCTCTTTCACAATTATTTTGAAAAGTCCTGTATACTGCAAATCGCTCGCTCCCACAGATGTTTACGTTCCACTCCCGCTTCAGACAACCACTTAACCTTTTTGGAATGACCTCAAGAAACTCTTCTCGTTTGAGCATCCCCAACTTATCCAAACAAAGTTGAAACCCAGTTTTGATAAACAGTCATCTACAGCCTTGGCCAAGTTTAATTCTGTTGGCAAGTTGATGTTGCGCAAACGTATGGAAGGTTTGTTTTGGCAGTCTATTCATCGACAATCTACCCTGCTTGAGCCGGTACTTCACCACCCTGGACATTGCATTGGCATTTACGGGATACCACCCTTCTCGCTATATGTTAAAATGCAGGGCGATGTAACATCTGGATTTAAAATCCATTTGCACGCGAACATGTGGTCTTTTTCTGTGTCTTTTGGTCACGAAAGTGGCCATATATCTGAGCCGTACCGCGCGTGAGAGAAAAAGAGAGAGAGAGAAACGGGTAGAGACAAATGTATGGACAAAATAAACGAAAGTGTAGTTGGCAAAAGTCTTGTTCTTTTTTTCCCTGCTTCGCCGCCTCATTCAACCAATGCCTCGTTCGCACTTCAGTTCCGTGAAAATGTCATTTCCAGGTGTCACTGAACGGCAGTACGAGAATGTGAACTCTGCAGCAACGAGCGATGGAGACCGCACCAGCTACCTGGAGCCCGTGGCCCTTCCTCTCTCAGGGTCTGCCTCTGCCGAGACTCCAAGTACTTCAAGCAGACACGGTGTCAAGCCTTCAGCCCCCAACACGGCGTGTCCTCTGAGCAATCCCTACGAGAACATCCCTGCTTAAGACTCACAAGAACCCAAATACGATGAACCTCATAATGTAACGCATGCCTGACGAAGCATACGTGGACCAACAGATGAAAAAACCTTACAGGCAGTATTGTAATCTTTTAAAACTAAGGGCAAGTTTAGATTTGTAGAAAAGGAGTATAACGGAGATATAAAAAAATATGCAGCTTTCAGATGAATGTGATAAACGATCACAGTTCTGCCGTCAGTATTCATACTCTGTTAAAGGAGGACACAGAGGTGATGACTTCTGTAGAAATCAAGTGCAAAGTAAAACCAGTCAAACTGCATAACTTTTTAGTCAGTTCGGCTGCAGAATATATTACGTTTGCGTCTCTGGGCCAACATTGTATTAGATATTCCTCTGCTATGTTCTGTAAATGATTAGTTGCAAACACAATTACACTTTGATCTGAACGGAAAAAATGTCCATTTAGACATAGTAGCACTGTTCATTTCGTAATTTACAAATTATGACTGATACACACACCCCCACCCACCCCCCACATAGATATGACGCACCGGGAAAACTATTGGCATTGGACGTTATTGCTTCGGTACACAGCAATGAAGTATACATGTATACAGCTGTGGGGAAAATTAGACCTACCACAAGAAATGTCTGGTCCTCCCAAAATGAGTCGCTGGGGTAATTATTTTGTGTGTCACTGTACACTAAAAGACCTTCAAAAATGATACCAACATTATTGTGATATGTGCAGAGGTTGCTGAGTTATGACAATTTGAAGATGTATGTACCCAAAAAAAGTTATCCAAGAAAACGACTACTCAAGTTTGAGCTACATTTTGTAGAGCAACTCTCTACTTGTAATCAAGCTATATAATTGAAATCTGACCCATATGAAAAACATATTATAGTTGATAATGAAATGCGTCAAATGATCCAGGCACTTTGGGAAGTTAATCGCCAATAAAAAGTTGGCATTTACATTTGAATATAAAAATGTGAGGCACGTGTATGAAATGTCGACATTATAATTTTCTCAGATGTGTGAAATTAAACAGTGGAGTAATGTTTATCATTCAGTATTTAAAAGGCCATACTTTACCTGTGAGCAAAGCCCTTAAACGTGATGGCATGCTTGAGATAAGCTTTGTGCAGTGTACAGAAGTGAGTTCAGTCCACCTCCGCCTCAGAATGCCTTCTGTCTCTTTTTATTTTCTGCTGGGTTTTTCGTCTTGAACAGCTTTGCCTTGAGCGTCCCATATATTAGTATGGGGCGTGCGTCAGGTGACTGGGACGGCCATGGCACAATATTTAAAACAATGATCGTTTAACCATTGGCAAGCAGCTCTTGCAGTATGACTGAGAACAGTGTTCTGATGAAATAGTTCTCCTGACCCATGGAAAATAGTTACTGTGCAGAAGTAAGTGTAGCTTGTTCCAAAACATCTCTGTATGTTTCGTCATTTACGCGATCTTCACAGAGCTTCAGAACACAACCACCAGAAGCTATCGATGATGATACCACCTCCATGTTTAACTATAGGCTTCTGCATGACTTGTACGCATCATCTCAGTAGCAAACATGACTTCCGAGCAGTCTTTAACTGTTCAATCTTTGTGATCATGGGCTCACTGCATTCTCAGTTTCCTGTGGTCATCATTGGATGCCAATCTGCATAGTGCAGTGGTGTTTCTGATGCAGACAAGTGGCTCTTGAATTGCGTAGCGATGCTGTGATGAATACACAATCATCTCCATTAGAGCCTCATCTCTTCCGACCTCTTCATTTGCAGTCAGCTGTAGGTGCATGAGCTTTGTATTTCTTGATGATATATAGAACAGCTGCCTTGGATACGCAGATCCTGTCTGCAAAACTTTATTTGGCTGTTTCCTTCTTCGTACAAAACCATCGCCCTGACACTGTTTTTCTTGGACAGCTCTCTGGTCTAGTTTGGCATGGCGGGTGCAGTTTTGTGACCAGTGTGAATGCATTGAGATAATCTCTTTACTCTACTTATGCCAAGTGAAGATTGGGTGAATAGGATATATGCGCAATTATATCGGTAAATATTCACCAAAGACATCTTAAGATGAAGCATTTGTCTATGATTTTTCGATATTATATATTTTAATTGCATCACATTCAGTATCATTTTTGTAGTCGGGAAACTGTTGTGTCCCCAGAGGGTAACATTGGCTCGTGCTTACATGAACACAAATAGGATAAAGCAATATGTTGTAAAATAAACTTGAAATAGTGGTAGCATTTTCATCATCATCATCATCATCATCATCATCATCATCATCATCATCATCATCATCATCATCATCATCATCATCACCATCATCATCATCAACAACTTTTTGTAACGCGCTGTTTCTGATTGAAAATCACTCATAGCGCACAATGGAGGTCTAAAATATTTTTTGAAGATATGTGTCTTGAGCTGACGTTTGAAGTCTTTTTGCGAGGAGCACCATCTGAGGGCCTCAGGCAAGGAATTCCACACTGCTGGCCCAGCAGGTGAAAAGGCCCTAGAGCCGAATGACCTCTTGGATGAAACTCGAGGCCTTAGAAAGGGCTGTGTGCCCAAGCGCAGGTTCTGGCAGGTTTGTATAGTGGGACGATGTTCTGAAGATAGGAGGGGCCCACTGAGTGGAAGCAAGCATGAGTGAGAACTCCCAACTTGAACCTAACCATCTCTTGTATAGGGAGCCAAATATCAGCGGTATTAATAATTTTTACACAGCTCTCAGCTGATGATTCAAGTACCTTTCCAAAGAAATAAATAGAAATACAAACATCTTGAATAAGAGAACGTTTTGATCGAAGCAAATTGTTATTGGAAAACATACCTTCTCAGCAAAAATCCGTACACACAGACAAATTAAAAGAGAACGCTGATTAAAGTCGGTCTCGTGTAGATCGTGCGTTTGAATACCAGGTTTGCGTTTTCAGACAGTATTATTATCCATCAGACAATTGCAGAATTACCTCCCTTGTCCTACTCAACAAGCGCAGATAACTGCTGCTGCCATACCACAGGCAGCGATGAGTTTGCAGAATTACCTCCCTTGTCCTACTCAACAAGCGCAGATAACTGCTGCTGCCATACCACAGGCAGCGATGAGTTTGAATCTGCACACGGTGCTTCGTCCTTCCCGGTGCGAGGCTTTCGCCATGAAGGAAAACGTGCTCTCTGTCGCTCCGTTTGGGATTTGGAAAGCGTCACATCCCCACCCACCCCACCCACCCCACCCCCTCCAACTTTGCACAGATCTGACTGAGAGGATTACTTTCACGGGATGCTTGACCCATTTTCGAACGCCAAAGCCTGGGCACCACATGCCCAGTAACCCCAGAACACTCGCAAACGTATTTTCACCGCAATTGGAGCTCGAAAACGGAGCGGTACATCATGGTACAGGCAGGTTGGGTAGAAGCAAAAGTCATCAGCAGCTGCCACAGGAAGAAACGGAGGAGCATTGACAGGGGTGAGGACTGGGGGACGGAGGTGGGAAGTGAGGGGTGGGGGACGGGGGTGGGAGGTGAGGGGTGGGAGACGGGGGTGGGAAGTGAGGGGTGGGAGACGGGGGTGGGAGGTGAGGGGTGGGAGACGGGGGTGGGAAGTGAGGGGTGGGAGATGGGGGTGGGAAGTGAGGGGTGGGAGAAGGAGGAGAAAGAAGGCTAGGAGGTGTTTTCGAAATTTGTGGGTTTTTTTTCTCTAAGGACGTTAATTACATGCAAAAATGTTAATTTCTATTCAATGTTTTTAAGAATGTGCGAGTACGGAATTTTTTCAACGTTTTGATGCTCGGCACGCAATGCAGACACGCACATATACACGTACATAAACATAAATTCATGTGCACGCACGCAAACGCGCAAGCGCGCACTCTCTCTCTCTCTCTCTCTCTCTCTCTCTCTCTCTCTCTCTCTCTCTCTCTCTCTCACACACACACACACACACACACACACACACACACACACACACATACACGCTCGCTTGCTTGCTTGCTTGCAAAGTGTGCTTGCGTCCACACAACTGCATGCAGAGGCAGGCCCATACAGATCACTCGTGCAAGCGCGTACATGGGCAGGCGAAGAAGTCGGGGCGCCCTGTCCAACGCTTGCATGTGAGAGTGAGGAGGCTGGGTCTGGCAAGACGTGCAAGGTACGTACCTGGCCTCTCCCTAGTGGTCACGTGTGCTGCAGGACTCTACCGCCACTGCCGTTGCCTCTCTCCTGGCTCTTGTCTGCAATGGCGTCGATGTGGCAACTTTGCAGTGTACATAAAGTTTGGTGGAACCAAAAGTGCCACCGTCGCCTTGTTTTGTTTTGAGTTGCGATTGTCTATTTACCTGTATTATTGATTCACTTTACATTTGTTATCCAGCCGACGCGATTAACTACTACCCTTAGCATATACTAAAGAAGACTTTATATACAATATTCTCAAATTCATCCCCGTCGATAATTATTATTTAATTTTAGGATTGATGTTTTTATCTTTGTCAAGTCGCAAATTTGTATAGTACTTGATATGTTGTCTCTGTGTTGTTCATTTCGAAACTTTCATATGTATCACCCGTTGCTCGACTTATTGCCGAAAATACTTACTGCATACATTTGTTGCTGAATTTCATTTTGCAATTTTTAACATTTCTACAATAAAATATTTTAAAACTCATTTCATACTGACCCCTTTTCTGTTAATAGTTGAAAATACATCGCCTACAGGTGTGAAGACTCGACTATGTGTGTACCCACTTCAGTAATGCGTGTATGTGTGTGTGTGTATGTGCGTGTGTATGTGTGTATATGAGTGTGTATGTATGTGTGTGTGAATGTATGTGTGTGTGTGAATGTATGTGTGTGTGTGTATGTATGTGTGTAGGTATGTGTATCTGTGTATGTATATGCATGTGTGTATGTATGTGTGTACGTGTGTATGTATGTGCATGTGTGTAGGTATGTGTGTGTAAGTATGTGTGTATGTATGTATGTGTGTGCGTGTATGTATATGTGTGTGTGTATGCATGAATGAGAGAGAGGGAGAGAGAGAGTGTATGTGTGTGTGTATGTATGTGTGTGAGTGTGTGTGTGTGTGTGTGTATGTGTGTGAGTGTGTGTGTGTGAGTATGTGTGTGTATGAATGAGATAGAGAGGGAAAGAGACAGAGACAGATATTATATATATATATATATATATATATATATATATAGAGAGAGAGAGAGAGAGAGAGAGAGAGAGAGGCAGGCATGCAGGCAGGCGTGCAGGCAGGCAGGCAGGCAGGCAGGCAGGCAGGCAGGCAGGCAGGCAGGCAGACAGACAGACAGACAGACAGAGATTATTTGATTTCTTGATTCGGCCGACGACCCATTTGATATTTTCATATATGTACAGGCTTTAAAACAGTATTGCAATAAATAACTATACAAGAGATATATTACAGACTACATTGAAGACCTTAAAACAAGCGAAGAATACTCGCTATTCATCACTGCAGGGATACCCTTTATTTTGAATCTCGATGACAGCACTTGTAAATTGAATATACAGTTAACTTGATTGCTGAAGGTATCCCCAAGAATGACTGCAGCTCTATACGCTTACATAAGAGCAATACTGCAACACTAATTAGGCACATGAACCTCTATTTGAGCAACATTCCCCCAGTTTGACTTTGAAAAGGCATAACATACAAGGCCTGCGACATCCCCTGTTTTCAGTATCTCATGACCCGACCTTAAGTATATTTGGAGAGAGGAAACTAGCGGTCCTCTAAACCCAGAACTGCACAGTGTGGTATATATGATACAGATGAAAGTACGCATGACAGGATTATAATAAATGAATCGGGATTGGCACATCAACGCTACAGACTTTCTTCTCGATATAAAGCATACACCGGCAATTTACATGCTGCATACTCGCGAAAAAGCAAGAAAAACAGAACATGGAAATGTGGCAACACTAGATGTACAGTCAGGGGTTCACTCCGGGCAATGCGCTTATGTTGACGAGTTCCTTCTCTCTCAGTCTTAATGCGTAGTGAATGAACATCGCCACATCTCTTGTTTTTCGGGTATCTGCTCCCGGAGAGAGACACAGAGAAAGACAGAGAGAGTGTGTGTATGTGCGTTTGCCTATGGTTGTGTTGGTATGTGATACTTTGTGCTCTAGCATCAGGTATGCGGATATTTGCCTACGTATGTCATAAATGTCTGAGTGTGTATAATCTTGTATGTTTGGATTGTCGTGTTAGGCGGTTGAAGGTAAGTGTTTGTGTTTCTGTGCACGTATACGTGGAGGAGGGGAGAGAGAGAGAGAGAGAGAGAGAGAGAGAGAGAGAGAGAGAGAGAGAGAGAGAGAGAGAGAGAGAGAGAGAGAGAGAGAGAGAGAGAGAGAACGAACGAACGAACGGACGGACGAACGCACGAACGAACTCTTTATTGTATAGGCCTTCGACCCAGTACAAGGACTCAGTATCACGAGTATAAATATAACATTTCACGATGTAGACCTCCTTCTCTTAAACGCATGGAGTAAGTATGAGCTCACAGACATTATGAGAGAGAGTGAGAGAGAGAGAGAGAGAGAGAGAAACAGAGAGAGAAACAGAGAGAAACAGCGAAATAGAGAGAGAGACACAAAAAGAAAGGAGAGAGACAGAGAAAGGGGTGTGTGGTGGAGGACAGACAGACAGACAGACAGACAGACAGTCAGGCAGGCAGGCCGGCAGGCAGACAAGCAAACAGGCAGACAGGCAGGCAGGCAGACACACACACGCGCGTGCACACACACAGACACTCAGACATTAGGGAACGGAGAGACAAAGTCAGAAACGGTGAGAGGGAGAGACACACACAGAGGGACAGAGGGCGGCGCACATCCAGTCAGGCACGATGAGAAGGAATGTCCGCACCAGAGGAAATATACGCCGAGAGGCATACGGACGGAAGAGTTGGATGACTCGACACCACGCAGAACTGGAGTGTCTGCATGCAGAGAGGACAACTCGGGCCGCCCCCCCCCCCCCCCCCCCCCCCCCCCATAGTCACAGTTTTCCTTCCCGCTTCTCGCTAGAACCACCCCACTCTCAGTATCATTCTCTCTGCAATCCCACAGTCCACCTCCATAGAATCCTTCAGTAGGAATTCTCCCCCCTCCCCCTATCCCCGCTCTCCCCCCTTCTTCCCCCCACCTCCCCGCCCCTTTTTCGCACTGCGATACGAAATTTTCTATACCGGTATTTTTGGATTTGATTCACGTCAGCATTGTGCACTATTTTCCCCAGTTTAAAGCGGAGTTTCTAATACATATTTGAAACACATCACGAAGGATTACGACAGGAAATATGGAGGCCTACTCAGGAAGTTGGGCTAAACCCACATGGATATCGTCCTTGTCTCCATCCGGGTCAGCCTGCGATCGGTCGACGTAGCGTTCAGGCACTTTGTGGGAAGAAGGGGAGGAAGGCGAGCAGCGAAACTATAGTATACATTTTTTTGTGCTTGACAAAACATGACCCTCACCCAAGCAACCGGGGAACGATCCTCGGTTGTGCCACATAGCTTTTGAAAAATCTTAAACGAGTGTGTGTGTGTGTGTGTGTGTGTGTGTGTGTGTGTGTGTGTGTGTGTGTGTGTGTGTGTGTGTGATTTGTGCGACAGGGATAAATAGACAGGAATTCACTTCGCTTAAGGTTTACACGTCTGATGCAACTTCTTTTGTGAGTCATTGATCATTTTGTAGATTGCGAGCGGACTAAAATGTAGGTGGTTTCCAGATAAGACCAAGGACTAAAAACGCACCCGTGATGATGAACTTTTCCACATCCTAACACAATGACACTGTAATGGGAAATAGGTTTCGGAAGTATCTTACCTGAGAGAGGCTTGGTTTTTGCTGGTGAGGTTGGTAGTCCAGCGACTGTATAAAGATTGAAGTTGAAGGTTTGGAGTAAATGGAAGTTGAGTTCTGCCCCAAGGTGTTGAGCGGTGTTCGCTCTGAGGTATGCGTAGTAGTGAGTAAAGGTGGGTCGTGTGTTGGTTGTGAGAAGATAGCTATATTAGAGAGCGCAAGTAGACAGAGATCAGTCCGCCTACTGAGAGGAGAGGGGAGAGATCAGTCCGCCTACTGAGAGAGAGGAGAGAAGAAGAGATCGGTCTGCCTACAGAGTGCGAAGAAGAGAGAAGAGGAAGGCGAAGCACAGAAGAGAGAAGCAGACGAAGAAAAGATCAGAGGAAGGCGAGGCACAGAAGAGAGAAGCAGATGAAGAGAGGAGATCGGCTCCACACACAGCAGAGACGGGCAGAGAGAGAGAGAGAGAGAGAGAGACAGAGAGAGAGAGACAGAGAGAGAGAGAGACAGAGAGAGAGAGAGAGGGAGAGAGGGAGAGAGAGAGACACTTTGACACTTTGACACTTTGACTTATTTATTGTATATAGGCCGACCGCCCTTTACAATTTTAAAATACAATATCACAAATTATCAATTCCTACATACAATCAATGGCTGTTTTCCTCTCGTTGTTTCAAGGCATAAAATATGTACATAGCCACATTTCTCGTCGTTATCTTATCAGAAGCAGACATAAGTTGCATGAAATTCGTTCCAGCCTCTAAATGACGTTTGATGTATTTCTCTCTTATTTCTTTATAGAAGGGGCAGTCCACCAAAAAATGCTCTTCGTCTTCATTTTGATGACAAAACGGGCATGTTGAGTTATTGTACAGAAGATTAAAACGGTGTCTGTTAATATTTAGGTTGTTTACACCAAATCTGAACCTTGCAAAAGCATCACGAAATTTTTTAATAGTTAACATTTTTAGGTACGCCTCCTCCCCAAAGAAATTCTTGAAAGAAGAGTACCAGCAGTATCTTGTACTGGAGCTATTTCCTTCCTGCCAAGACTGTCTGTGACAGTCTCGAAGTCTTTGCTTAAACGCTCTGAGGAAGGATTTTTCGTTGCCAACGCCTCCATTGAGCCATACGTGAGCAAATCCTGACCTGGAGAGGCAACTTTCTATGAGAACTGTCCAATTCCTGCTTTGTGGGATATTGGAGTTAGCTAACCAGCGATATGCTTGTTTGGGGAGCCTGTTAGTTGGCATTTTACTAATTTTTAGCCAATATTTAACTGCTCTAGTGCAGCCTGAGATAGACAGGGGATATCTTCCCAGGTCCCCATACACCATATGAGTAGGTGTGCGGGTATCCAGACCTATAATTCTTTTGCAGGCGAAGCTGTGAGCTTTTTCCACTATGTCAGTTTTACCCATGCCCCATATCTCAGAACCATAAAGCAGGAGAGATTGTACTTGGGAGTCGAATAACTTGAAGAAGATAGTGGTGCTTGTGTTATGCAAGCTCCACATGGTCTTCAGTACTTGAACGACTCTTTGCTTCCCTTTAGTTAATAGGTCTTCCAGATGTAGATTGAGAGATAACCTTGTGGAAAAAGTGAAGCCTAAGTACTTATAGCTATTTACAACTTCTAGCTTCCTGCCGGCTAAGGTCCACCTTTCCCCTTGTGCTAAATGGCCTCCCTTTCGGAAGACCATCACTTTCGTTTTGTCCAGGTTAACCTTCAAACCCAAGGTACGAGACGCCTGGACAAGATTATTTAGCTGGTTTTGTAAACCAGTCGGAGTTGTAGAAAGTAGAGCAACATCATCAGCGAATAAGAGGGCAAATATTTCTGGAGTGCCAGGTTGTAGCTGGACCCCGTGTTTCCCTAACTTCCGTACATGATTAGCAACAACATCTATATATAGAGAAAAAATTATCGGACTCTCCAAGGCCCCCTGTTTTACGCCCGCCGGGCATTTAAAGAAATCTGATAATGTGTTGTTCCATCGTACACAAGCTTCAACATTTGCATACATAGCTTTCAACATTTGGATAAATTTGGATGAAAGGCCAGTGTTTTCGAGGACTTTCCAGAGTTGATTCCTATCTACCGAGTCGAAAGCCTTCTCAAAATCAACAAATGATACATAGAGCTTCCCCCGACCGTCGCCATAGACGTGCTTCAGGACCATAGAGTACAGGGTGAAGACATGATCGATTGTAGAGTACTGCGTCCTAAAACCTGCTTTGGAGAGAGAGAGAGAGAGAGAGAGAGAGAGAGAGAGAGAGAGAGAGAGAGAGAGAGAGAGAGAGAGAGCTGGCAGTGTTGGACGGTTGGTGCGAGTTTGACACGGGTCGATAGTTTTTACTTATCTAGGGCTGACCTACGTGCTTTAATGTTTATAAAAGAAGGCTGAACGATATTTTACTTGTGCTTTTTCATTTTTCCCGATGGGAGTTGAGTAGGTGAAGGGTATGTGTAATTTTTTAAGATTGGGTTATTGAGGATGTTGTGTTTGAGCCATATACCAATGTAACATTCTTTTTTGGATTTTTCTTTTCTATCCCTGTTACGGGCATGTTTTATGTTGAAATATAAAGACATGTAAGTAAACCGGGACCTGTTTTATTTCGTTTTTGTGAATCCCCGTAACAACGCAAACGACTTTTGACCTTGAGTCCACCCCGGCGCTGACCCTTTAATATGGAATCATGCTCCTTGCCATGGACTGACCAACCGTGCTTTCTGTGTGTGAGCCCTGTGTCCCGTAGCCTGTCATGTGTCGAATTTTACTCTTGATGCGTGCATAATGGATACTTAGATTTTTTTCTAAGGAAATAGTGAAGATGAGTTGAGAATGCATTATTTGATGATGATCATTTTTTAATTGTCCTTTTCTCACTATCTACAGAATAGTTATGAATGGCTGTCGTATTATTGTACACAAATATACAGGATATTCTCGTCTTATTATAAAACACACACACACACACATACACACACGTGTGCGCGCACACACACACACACACACACATACAATACACGCACAAACACGCGCGCACACACACACGCACGCGCGCACACACACACGCATACAGACACACACTCTCTCTCTCTCTCTCTCTCTCTCTCTCTCCCCCTCTCTCTCTCTCTCTATGTTTTAGAGCCTGCAATTTCTTAACGGTTTTGTACTTTCTGAAAACCGTGTTGATAATAAGATTGTTGCCTACATCCAGAGTCAGCATGACATAGACAATGTACAGAATAGCTTTGTCAAAGAGGCAAGGTCAATGCTTTTTTTTAAACATCTAAATGACGAATATTTTATATTTTAGTGTCACCTGTACATCAGTTGACACTGAATCGTCCTCTAGAGCCAACATACCCAATACCTAATTTGTAATTCCTTTGAAGAATTTTAATCATAGCATGGAATTTCTGCCATACCCTGGGTGGGCAAGACAGATGGTGTTCAGAACTACATACTTCACTGATGATGCTTTATATCAGTCATTTATAGTTATTACGATGATGCTGTCATCAATTTTTCGTTTTGCTAAATGGTACTGTGCTGGTTTTAAGTATGTACGTACAATGTAAGTTTTGTTTATTTTTTTTCTCTCTCTCTCTCACTTCCGGCGCGCTCGCTGTAGCGATCAGACGTGTCCGTGAGGCTCCCACCGGTACGTGCTGTGTATACAAGAACAAAGCGGTAAAATGCCAGTAACTGGACTGCCAGCTACCTTGGAAGTGGTACTCGCCGCTCTGCTGGACAAGGAGTCGCTGAATTTCTGGAAAGCAGTGAGGAAGGAGGTTCCACCATTGTCGTCCTTCGGTTTTCACCCGCTGCAGGTCAGCCATCGTCCTTCCCGCCAGCGAAAAACTCATCAAGAAGAAAAACACCTGCACAGCTGCGACGGGACCGACGAAGACTGGAAGCTTACCGTCATGCGGGAACCGACGTGGATGGTGAGCAGAACATTCCAAACATTCGGCCTCCTCCTTCTCGCGTTGATTTAGAAGAAAATGCTATTATGCCTCATTGTTTTGATCTCGCTGTTGCCGGTGTCGGAGAGTCACAGGCGACTCGATGTGCACGTGCAAATCATGGCGGTCCGGAATGTCTTAGTGCCGAGTCAGGGTCAGATCAGAGCAAGGCAACAGTTACGACAGCAAGTATTGCTCGATCTGAAGATTGTGCCGTGGCAGTAGAAACAGGCCATACCATTTCCAACTCGCTGGAAGAAATCCGCAGTGTCTGTGAACCACCCTCAAAGTGAGTCGTGAGAAAGGAGGTAGACTGTGAGACTCAAGTGTGACAGTCAGCGAAGTCGACTCGGCCCGACACCATGCGATGCAACACCGATACATTTTGACTGATCGCCCCAAGGGAAGATGCGTCTCTGCCCATAACACCGTACCAGGTCAGCTCCCCTCCTACCTCACGAAGTCCAACGCATTCGTCCGAGGGAGGGACGGAAGAAGTACCCTGGCTCCCCGTGCGCAACCAACTGCTGCTCCCACAACACCCCAGCTGCCTGGACAGCGAGACAGGGCAGCAGCCAGTCGAACATCAGCCGGGTTTGCGAAGTGTTGGTCTGACCCTCGCTTTATGAAGTTGTAGATGCTCCTTTTACAACCGACTCCGCTGACAGGCAAGTCAAGGCAACGACGTGGGAATTAGCAGACTTGGAAGAACCCCTGACGATTCAGGCTCCAGTTGGTGGAAAACAGCAGTCATTTAACTCTCGCTTCAAGACGGTTTCCCCATTCGGAGATTTGTGTTGAGTCCCGGACACCTTGCTTGGAGTATTTGTGTTTCTTTGGGACACATTGCATTTAAACAGGCGGGTGGTCTATACTATGCTATTGAATTGTTTCCTTTCTCCCTTTCAACCCCTCTCCCCATCCTCCCCCCCCCCCTCTCTCTCTCTCTCTCTCTCTCTCTCTCTCTATCTATCTATCTATCTCTCTCTCTCTCATGTTAAAATGTGTCTGTCACCCCATCCCCCATCGCACCCCAAGTTACGCCTTTTTATTATTCGTTGCTGTTGGAGTTTAGTCATCACGTGTCGAGTATAAAGCGTTTTTCGGGGTCAAGGCACATTCTGGTTGTAGATGCTCACATTCGAGTTTTGATATGGCTGAGCCTGAAGCAGCGTTCTCTATGCGGTCATGTTGGCAGCGGCGCCATGCATGAGCTCTGGAGGAGTGTGTGGTTCAGCGTATGCTGCTCGCCATATGTATGAGATGTTTCGGCTGTAGTTTTTAGGGTGGGTTGTTTCAAATGAATAGTTGTCGGATGTAGTTTTTAGCGTAGTTTGTTTCAACTTAGTTGTCGGATGATGTGTGGATGTTTCACGAGTGTGCAGTCATTGTCTTTGCACACCTTTATTATAATTATCCTTTATTATTATTGTTATTCTTTATTAGTATCATCATCATCATCATCATCATCATCATCATCATCATCATCATCATCATCATCATCATCATCATCATCATCATCATCATTATATTTATCATTATTATTATTATTATTGTTACTATTTTCAGTGTTGTTGTTATTGTCATCAGTGTTGTTGTTGCTATCATCGTCATTACTATATGGGCTAATTTAGTGGGGGTCCACATTCCCTCTTTTCTTGTTCTGCTAGTTGCTATCGGTTCATGGATCGACAGTTGTCAGGTTTTTCACCTTTGTTCCAAGAATGCTTACTGTGAACCAGAAAAATACTGTTATTTCATTGGAGTGTATATGTATTTAATTTGTTTTGCTTTCGACGTGAAACGTGAAGTTGAGGCCAGTCATTTCTGTATTCCTTGTGATGGGCAGCTGGTGTAAAAAAATAACATAATTTGTCGGCATTCGACCCCCACCCCCAACCCCTCACCCCCCATTCTCACCCTTACCCGGTAAATTGCGTCCTGATTGGTATTACTTAAAGCATGTTTTTTTCAATGTTGCCTTATCAAATGATGCGTACACGCTCCTTGAGTAAGCATGTTTCTACTTTTTATATATCTTCCTGTTACATTAGAATGTTTTGATTAAAGAACATAGCTTCCTCACCTTCTTCTGTGCAATTAGATGACTCTGATTGGTCATCAAAAGCTATCACGTTTGTGTTTGTGTGTGTGTGTGTGTGTGTGTGTGTGTGTGTGTGTGTGCGTGCATGTATGTGTGTACTTCTCATTTCATGATTTCTTATTGTGAAGTCACAAGAAACTGTTGCAAACTCTTTGCATAGTAAATCACTATGTATTAGATAGCGATTTCTGTTTGTCTGTTGGTTGGTTGGTTTGATTTGTTAGTTTGACATGAAATCGTGCTCAGCTTGAAGCTGAAGCTAGTTATTTCTGCATCCCTAATTTTGGGCCGCTGGCCTAGACAAATACGGTCTAAGTCAATCTCTCTCTCTCTCTCTCTCGAATACAAATATCTAGGAAATGTGTTCACTACTAAGTTGTGTTAAAGCGAGATTCAACAAGATTTGGCTTGTAGAGCTTAAGCCGCACATGTACTTCTGAAGAGGTCACTGAGAAAAATTGCACAGGTAGCACCAGTTGTGTTTTTTAAATAAAATTGATGCACACAATTAACACATTATGTTGTATGGGGCTGAAAATCGGGGAGCTGTAGACTGTCGCATTATAGAAGGTGTCCATTTGCATGCTGTAAAACCCCCCCTGTAGGTTCGGGGTAAGAATTGACCTACCGCGTCTCCCTACGCGATTCGTAAGAGGCGAATGATTAGGGACACCGCGACTTGATTTGCGTTTACTCTAAACTGCTCTAGTGATTTTCGTGCTTAGTGGCCTTACGTAGCCTTCGAAGGCTGATAGGCCGTAAAACACCATCCATCCATCCATGCTCTAAAAAGCTTCTTATATGTGTCTATTACAAGTAGGGGGTAAGATTAATAAAAATCTTGTGTTCTGGATCGTTCTGGGTCTAGGGGTGAACTGCACCCATCTACTTGAACCTTCCACTCTCACTCAAACAAACGATGTAAACAAGTCTGAAATGAGAGATGGGAACAAGAGAAACAATTCGAAAATCTTTACTCATGGGAAAGTCAAATGCCTTAATATGAAATAGTTGCTATGATGAACTCAAGAATATTCAAAACAGGATAATCAAAGTAATTCCCCAAAAGAAAACAAATTCTTATGACCAAGTAATCTGCCAGACTAGCGTTATACTTAATAACTGCAAGCTTGGTGGGAATCCTCAGCCAATCAGATCACGGCTCGCGCGTGCAGCGCAGAGTGAGAGGGGGGGGGGGGAGGGGTAGAGGGGAGAGGGTATCCTTTCATGAATGAAACCACGGTACACACGACGAAAGCAGCGCTCTCATGCCTGAACGGGCAGGCATTGCTCGCTTATCCCGCGACAAAACAGTTTAAGGATGGCTTGGGGTTCGGCTTGGAGATTGAAGAATGGAGAACATCGAGTCGTTTAAAGCTCAGGAGTCGTTCGTAGATATGATGCGGTCAGGGCAGTTCCTGGAGTGGAGTGGAGCAGGCTATTTCCACCAAGTCTCCGCTGCAGGTATCCGAGCCGACGCTCGCGTAGAGAACGGCGGCGAAGCAAAACGTGGGACGAGTTTAAACCGGGCGTTGTCCGGGGACTTTCCTCCATGGAAAATTTCTTCATTACAGCCTTCACAGCAGATAAACTCTTGAACAGGGCGTCGTTCCTTCATAGGGCTGTTCCGTTAAAATAATACTACGGGCGCACCCCGCTACACAATTACACGGGTTTTATACGACCGCCAAAATTCCTCTCCTCTCTCGTCCAATCACAGGATTTTAGAAGGTCTTGAGTAACGATTTTCTTCAACTGACCAATCCTCGTTCCAGCCTGCAAACCAGTTCTGATTGCAGGATAATCGAACTACCTCATTAGTCCGTCTCCCGAATGTCTCCACTGGGATTGGTCAGCGGTTAATCATCAATCAAGATGTGATCAGTGTCAAATTAAATGTTCTATTAAGTCACTCTTGGCTCAGACAGGAAAACAGGGTTCAACACTGAGTTTCCTCTCTCGAGTCACACCCACACAGAGCAATTTCCATCCATCTACACTGGTCTGGCAAAATCTCTAAACTAAATACGGTCTGGCAGACAACACCCACCCCACTGCATGGTTAAACAATAATAAACGGGGAGTGGGGAAAATGCGTTTCGTAACAGTGTCTTTACGCACACTAATGATATGGTGTATGGGGATACTGGTTGTTTTTCTCATTCCGTTAATGCCAAATTACGCAGTATTAAGTTCTGGGTCAAGATATTAAAAATGGACGAATACCGATTATCCTACAGAGTCTACCAAATTATATAAAACAATGAAAAATCTTGGGTTTCCAAAGTAGAGAATGTACTTGTAGAATGTAATTGCGAAGAGCTCTGGTTGAAATAGCGGATTACGACCGACACAGCTTTATTGAAAAACATCAGAGAGAAACTCATAACTATATTTCATTCTGAATGGAAGTTACTAATCCTAAATAGGGATCAGTATTTATTTTACAATCTCTTTAAAACATTCATTGGTACCAAGCGTTATTTATATTTTCTTGACAATAAGTTATTTCGAGATGCATACATCAGGTTCAGGATTGGGTTATCGAAGTTGTATATCCATAAATACATATACTCGAGAGGTACTAATGTGTATTTATGTCCATTATGCAGAGAAAAAGAAGAAAATGAAACGCATTTTCTAGTATATTGTCCAGCTCTTAGTGTGTACCCACTTCAGTAATGCGGGTATGTGCGTGTGTATGTGTGTATATGAGTGTGTATGTATGTACGTGTGTGTGTATGTGTGTGTGAATGTATGTGTGTGTGTATGTATGTGTGTAGGTATGTGTATCTGTGTATGTATATGCATGTGTGTATGTATGTGTGTATGTGTGTATGTATGTGCATGTGTGTATGTATGTGTGTGTAAGTATGTGTGTATGTATGTATGTGTGTGCGTGTATGTATATGTGTGTGTGTATGCATGAATGAGAGAGAGGGAGAGAGAGAGTGTATGTGTGTGTGTATGTATGTGTGTGAGTGTGTGTGTGTGTGTGTGTGTGTATGTGTGTGAGTGTGTGTGTGTGTGAGTATGTGTGTGTATGAATGAGATAGAGAGGGAAAGAGACAGAGACAGATATTATATATATATATATATATATATATATATATATATATATATAGAGAGAGAGAGAGAGAGAGAGAGAGAGAGAGGCAGGCATGCAGGCAGGCGTGCAGGCAGGCAGGCAGGCAGGCAGGCAGGCAGGCAGGCAGGCAGGCAGGCAGGCAGGCAGGCAGGCAGGCAGGCAGACAGACAGAGATTATTTGATTTCTTGATTTGGCCGACGACCCATTTGATATTTTTATATATGTACAGGCTTTAAAACAGTATTGCAATAAATATCTATACAAGAGATATATTACAGACTACATTGAAGACCCTAAAACCAGCGAAGAATACTCGCTATTCATCACTGCAGGGATACCCTTTATTTTGAATCTCGATGACAGCACTTGTAAATTGAATATACAGTTAACTTGATTGCTGAAGGTATCCCCAAGAATGACTGCAGCTCTATACGCTTCCGTAAGAGCAATATTGCAACACTAATTAGGCACATGAACCTCTATTTGAGCAACATTCCCCCATTTTGACTTTGAAAAGGCATAAAATACAAGCACTGCGACATCCTCTGTTTTCAGTATCTCATGACCCGCGCTTAAGTATAGTTGGAGAGAGGAAACTAGCGGCCCTCTAAACCCAGAACTGCACAGTGTGGTATAAATGATACAGATGAAAGTACGCATGACAGGTTTATAATAAATGAATCGGGATTGGCACATCAACGCTATAGACTTTTTCTCGATATAAAGCATTCACCGGCAATTTACCTGCTGCATACTCGCGAAAAAGCAAGAAAAACAGAAAATGGAAATGTGGCAACACTAGATGTACAGACAGGGGTTCACTCCGGGTAATGCGCTTATGTTTACGAGTTCCTTCTCTCTCAGTCTTAATGCGTAGTGAATGAACATCGCCACATCTCTTGTTTTTCGGGTATCTGCTCCCGGAGAGAGACACAGAGAAAGACAGAGAGAGTGTGTGTATGTGCGTTTGCCTATGATTGTGTTGGTATGTGATACTTTGTGCTCTAGCATCAGGTATGCGGATATTTGCCTACGTATGTCTAAATGTCTGAGTGTGTATAATCTTGTATGTTTGGATTGTCGTGCTAGGCGGTTGAAAGTAAGTGTTTGTGGTCTGTGCACGTATACGTGGAGGAAGGGAGACAGAGAGAGAGAGAGAGAGAGAGAGAGAGAGAGAGAGAGAGAGAGTGAGAGAGAAAGAGAGAGAGAGAGAGAGAGAGAGAGAGAACGAACGAACGAACGGACGGACGAACGCACGAACGAACTCTTTATTGTATAGGCCTTCGACCCAGTACAAGGACTCAGTATCACGAGTATAAATATCACATTTCACGATGTAGACCTCCTTCTCTTAAGCGCATGAAGTAAGTATGAGCTCACAGACCTTATGAGAGAGAGAGTGAGAGAGAGAGAGAGAGATAGAGAGAGAAACAGAGAGAGAAACAGAGAGAAACAGCGAAATAGAGAGAGAGACACAAAAAGAAAGGAGAGAGACAGAGAAAGGGGTGTGTGGTGGAGGACAGACAGACAGACAGACAGACAGACAGACAGACAGACAGTCAGGC
>JAWQFJ010018536.1:30000-33661 GCA_034096865.1 Theodoxus fluviatilis
CATGCCATTTCCAACTCGCTGGAAGATCTCCGCAGTGCCTGTGAACCACCCTCAAAGTGAGTCGTGAGAAATGAGGTAGACTGCGAGACTCAAATGTGACAGTCAGCAAAGTCGACTCGGACCGACACCATTCGATGCCAACTCCGATACATTTTGACTGATCGCCCCAAGGGAAGATGCGTCTCTGCCCATAACACCGTACCAGGTCAGCTTCCCTCCTACCTCACGAAATCCAACGCATTCGTCCGAGGGAGGGACGGAAGAAGTACCCTGGCTCCCCTGTGCGCAACCAACTGCTGCTCCACCAATGCCCAGCTGCCTAGACAGCGATACAGGGCAGCAGCCAGTCGAATATCAGCCGAGTATGCTAGATGTTGGTCTGACCCTCGCTTTATGAAGTTGTAGACGTTCCTTTTACCACCGAGCCCGCTGACAAGCATGTCAAGGCAACGAACTGGGAAGTAGCAGACTTGGAAGAACCCCTGACGATTCATGCTTCAGTTGGTGGAAAACCGAATTAATTTAACCCTTACTTCATGACGTTTTCCCCCATTCGGAGACTTGTGTTGTGTCTCGGACACCTTGCTTAGAGAGTTTGTGTTTCTTCGGGACGCATTGCATCTAAACATGCGGGTGGTCTATACTATACTATTGACTTGTTTCCTTTCTCCCTCTCAACCCCTCTCCCATCTCTCCCCCCTCCCCCTCCCCTCTCTCTCTCTCCCCTCTTCCCTCTCTCTCCTCTTTCTCTCTATCTCTCTCTCTCTCTCTCTCCTCTCTCTTCTCTCTCTCTCTCTCTCGTTAAATTTTGTTTGCCACCCCATCCCCCATCCCACCCCAAGCTACGCCTTTTTATTATTCGTTGCTGTTGGAGTTTAGTCATCACGTGTCGAGTAGAAAGCGTTTTTCGGGGTCAAGGCACATTCTGGTTGTAGATGCTCACATTCGAGTTTTGATGTGGCTGAGCCTGAAGCAGCGTTCTCTATGCGGTCATGTTGGCAGCGGTGCCATGCATGAGCTCTGGAGGAGTGTGTGGTTCAGCGTATGCTGCCCTCGCCTCTAGATGCTATGAGATGTTGTCGGCTCGAGTTGTTAGGCGTGTGGTTGCTTTCAAATGAATAGTTTGTCATGGATGTAGGTTTTTAGCCGATAGTTTGTTTAAACTTAGTTTGTCGTCAGTTTGTTAGGATGAGGTGGGATGCGTCGCACGGATTGTGTGCAGTCATTGTCTTTGCGCCACCTGTGACGTTATGATAGGATCCTTTTCTTATTATTGTGATTGCTTTATTCGTTAAACAGCAGCACATAATCATCTCTAGCATCATCAGCATGCATCCTCATCATCAGAGTACAGGTATGCATGCATCACTCATGCAGCATAATCATCATTATATTTCACATTCTTATTAAGTATTATTATTATGTATCTATTACTATTATTAGTATGCTGTGTACTACTATTTTCAGTGTTGTTTTAGGTGTCATCAAGTGTCTGTATGTTGCTATCATCCGTACATTACTTTATATGGGGCTGAATTTAGTGGGGGCCACTTTCCCTCTTGTCTACTGGTTCTCCCAGTTGTTCTTAGCGGCTCCATGGATCGCACGTGTGCAGGTCTTTCACCTTGTTTTGATTCCCAGAATGCTTACTGTTGAATCTCTATGAAATAAATTTACTTCGTTCTTTCATTGGAGTGTATCTGTATTTAATTGTTTTTGCTGTGTGCGACGTTGAAAACGTGAAAGTTGAGGCTCAGTCATTTGTCTGTTATTCCTTGTGTGATGGGCAGCTCGCCGTGTAACAAAACATAACCATAATTTGTCGGACAGTCGAACCACCACCCCCAAAACCCTCTCACCCCCCATTCTCACCCATCACCCGCGTAAATTGCGTACTTGAGTTGGATTTACTGTAAAGCCTGTCTTTTACTTCACTGGCTGTGCCTCCCTATCGACTGAGTATTGCGCTACTACGCTCCTTGAGTAAGCATGTTTCTACTTTTTAGTCATATCTTGCGCGCTTACATTCGAATGTTTTTGATTACAGAACATAGCTTCCATCACCTTGTCCTTCTGTGCAACTAGATGACTATGATTTGGTCATCAAAAGCTTATCAAGTTTGTGTTTGTGTAGTGGCGTTGTGTCTCGGTGTGTGTGTGGTGTGTGTGTGTGTGTGTGTGTCGTTCTTCATTTTCATATACTGATACACCTCATTGAATTTCTACTAGTGAAAGTCACACAGAAACGGTTGCAAACTTTCAAAAAACTCTGTGCCATAGCGAAAATCCCACTATGGCTATTAGATTGCGAATTTCTGTTTGTTTGTGCTGGTTAGGTTGATTTGTTAGTTTTGACAGCGAAATCGTGATGCAGCTCGGAAACATGAAGCTAGTTATTTTGAATACCCCTAGTGTTGGGCGCTGGCTCGACTAAAATAAGGTCTAAGCACAATCCTCTCTCTCTCTCTCTATCATTTCCTCTCTTCAGCTCTATCTCTCTTCCCGTGCAGGATTGAAGTGGCGTAAGAGAATATAAAACATATCTAGGAAAGGTGTTCATTCTACTATTGTTGTCGTTAATGGAGACTTCAACATAGTATTTGGCTTGTCAGGCCAACATGTACTTATGATGAGGTAATCTGAGGAAAAATTGAACAAGTAGCAGCATCAGTTGTGTTTTTTTTTAATATAATTTTAATGCACACTATTCAAACAAATAGTTTTATGGGGCCCTGAAAAAATCAGGGAGCTGTAGACTGTCGCATTTATAGAAGGTGTCCTATTGGCATCGCTGTAAAAACCCCCCTTGTAGTTGTTCGGGGTAAGAATTGTACCTTCTCACGCGTCTCCCGACGCGATTGCATTAAGACGGCCGACATGATTACTGGATCACCGCGACTCTTACTTGCAGTTTACTCTAACTGCTCTAGTGATTTCGTGCTAGTGGAACTTACGTAGCCTTCTTGAAGCTGAAGGCCGTTCTAAACTACCATCATCCATTCCATGCTCTGAATAAGCTCTTATAGTGTACATTACGAGTAGGGGGTAAGATTAATAAAAATATTTGTGGTCTGGATCGTGCGCGGTTATAGGGTGTGAACTGCACCCACACTACTTGAACCTACACTCTCACTCAAAAACGAGTAAACAAGTCTGAAATGAGCGATGAGGAACAGTAGAACAACTCGAACAATCATACTCATGGGGAGTCAAATGCTAATATGAAATAGTTGCACTGATGAACTCAAGATATTTAAACAGGATAATCAAAACAGTAATTACCCAAAAGACAAACATCTTAGAATCAAGTCATCTGCCAGACCAAGGTATACTCAACTGCAAGTTTTGGTGGGATGGCCCTCACCAATCAGTACACAGCTCGCGCGTGCAGCGCAGAGCGAGAGGGGGGGGGGGGGGAGAGGGGGATAGGGGACGTAGGATCCTTTATGAATGAAACCACGGGTACTACACGGACGATAAGCAGCGCTCTCACGCCTGAACGGGCAGGCGCTGCTCACGCATCCAGCGACGCGAAATTCCTTTTAAGGATGGATTGGTGGATCGGCTGGTGATGATAGAATGTGAGAATCATCGAGTCGTTTAAAGATCAGGAGTTGTTCGTAGATATGATCGCGGTCAGGGCAGTTCCTGGAGTGGAGTG